>JANVCC010010406.1:34045645-34067579 GCA_025345505.1 Todiramphus chloris collaris
CCGAGTCCTGGCCGCGCCCCGCGGGCACCTTGCGCGGGCGCGGCCCTACGGAGAGCGCGCTTCGCACCCCGCCCGTCTCGCCGGCAGTGGAGGGGCGCAACCCGCGTGCGTCCCAGCAGCACGAAAGTGTCCCCTCATCCCCGTCGTCAGCAACGCATTCTGCAGAGCCTTTGCCTCAAATTAAGGGAGCAGCAAAGATTGACCGTTTCTGCCTGGTTTTGTGTAATTTGATTCTAAACTCCTTTTGCCCCCACTACGCAGCTCTCCTTGGAAACCCATCA
This sequence comes from Todiramphus chloris collaris, assembly GCA_025345505.1. Lineage (NCBI taxonomy): Eukaryota > Metazoa > Chordata > Aves > Coraciiformes > Alcedinidae > Todiramphus > Todiramphus chloris. Next base: position 34,045,927 of record JANVCC010010406.1, read on the forward strand.
CTTTCCACCCCAACCTTGTCAGCAGTGGAATGAGTGAATGAGGGGCCGAGCAAAAGCTTTAAAGGCACATCCAACATCAGCATAAACTGCAGAAGCAACAGGTAAACATCTCCCTCAAAAACCCTCACTTCTTAACCTAACTTCTGCTGCTTTACCTACTGTTGGTGATGTCAAAGGTGACTAATATGCCTTAAGGGAAAGCAGAGCAATCTAGTGTGGAGAGGAAAACCATCTGTGAGGGTGAGCTGAAAAGTTGCAAGAATTCTTTCTAAAAGTTACTTGTATAAAATGAAAAACAAAACAAACAAACAAACAAAAATCACATGTTAGGGCCCTAAATAAAAACACGTTTAGACTCCACAGAAGCCAAAGGCAGCTGGTGTTTGTTCTCTGATGTGCTCTATGGATGCTTGAAACCTATGCTTTATGGGTATGTATTATCAACTACCTCCAAACAGTATTTTTGAATAGTTGTTTGGTTTTATAGAAAAAAAAAGTTACTGTACAGTGGTGCTTTCTTTTGGCATCTGAGGCAACTTACACTAAGCAAAATCAGAGTGACTTAGTAAAAACAAGATGGCAGATTTACGTCTAACAGTTTAGGGAGAGGCGAGTTTTCCAGAGGCTGCAAAATGGTATTTGCCTGATAATTAGGTTAGCTTAAAAATGCATTTAAAATGAAGCTTTGTTTCCCAAGTAAATAACAATGTAAGTACTAATTTACAGTGGTATTAGCTAATAGGCCCAATACTGCAGACTTTCCACAGACAAAACTCTTCTTACAACTGATTAGGAAATGGTGTAAAATGTCTTTTTTAAGCTCCTATGCAGATACAAATTCTGATTATACTTTCCTAAAACAAAACAATATATAAACAAGATACGAAAATACACATAGAAAATCTTTACTTACAGTGTATACAGTGACATCCCAAATGAATAAATGGACAATCATCAGAAATAAGGAAAAAAAAGACACGATGTACATTTGCTCATCTTAAAACTTTGAAGTGCTATAACTCTTTTCAATCCCCTGAAGTTAGTCCCTTTGGACCAAATTCTGCTTCTCCTATTCACAAGTATAATCTTACTAAAAAGACAGAAGAACTGGTTTTGTCATTAAGGTAAGCAGAATTTGGCCTTTTCAACACAAGCTGCAGGGGGTAAACGGGACTGCAAGAAGCCACTTGAGAAAGACTTTAATATGTTTGACTTTATCACCACCTAAAAAAAAAAAAAAAGAGGAACATTTCAAGTAAGTCCACATACAAACACAAGGCAAGCTAAAGTCAACATGGAGTTGCAACATATTTCTTTAGCTCATTTTATGTTTTCTTTTTATTGTTTCAGTAGTTAAAGTAAAAATATGAGGGGAAGTTCTCTATGTTTAACTTTGGGGAAAGTGCACTATAAAATAGAGCCCGTACTGGTGTTCATTAGTTTTAACAAAGAGTCTGGTCATAGGTTAATACTGGTAGACGGTATTGTAACCCACCACATGCTAACTGTCGTCACTGTGAACTAGTGCAGAGAAATCCATGTCTAAAAGAATAAGAATTAAAAGAACAAAACAATGCTTTCATACTGCAATTATTTTGCAGAGAGAATAATATTGTATCCACATGTACTTCACAAAAGACTTAATTTTCTTAATCACAAAGCCATGAAAACTCGTTGCAAAACAGTTTCTACTTTACAGAACGTATTGCACACGGGCTATTATTAACTATGCCTTCAGGAAATTCGAAGGAATAGTGTCTTCAAACTCAGCATAGAGCAAAATGAAAAGAAACATTTACTTTGTACTAGGAGATTCTTAAAAACTGTGCTTCCCATCTGAAAGGTGTAAGCCTTTTGGCAATCTAAGGGACGAATGCATAATCACGAATGCATTAAGTAAAGAATGAGTTGATTTGTACAGTATAGCAATGATCCAGACCATCTCACTGACATGATAAAAAAATTACATAAAGTGAGGTAAAGAATGTGTCTTCATCAGTCCTTCCTGATTGAGATGAATCAGCCTAATTTTGTGGAAATCAATAGAGATTTGGCAATTTTCTCTCTTTTAGTCCTCCTTGATGTTAAATTTACAGAATTGTGCCATCGATCCCTTAGGGGCTTGCAGGGCAAGTGCTCTCTCAGGCCCCACCAAAGGCAGATTTCTTAGTTCTTCAGTGTGCCAAGATCATTCATGATAGTGCACCAGTCACTAGTGACATACTGTAGACATCTCAAGTGGTCTTTCAAAAATATGAATATTGTTCTTCAACCTCCACAACCTTTGCCACTATGGTTTTATTTTAATCCATGCTGCAGTTACTGTCTTTTACCTTATGTAAGGGCAGAATTTTTTCCCCTATCTCATAATGAATCTGTTTCAGTGATTTAGTTCTGGGGATTAAGGTAAGTCTGGACAAATCATACTCTTGAATTTGAAATGTTAGCTTCTAGCAATACAGACACCACCATCAGTCAGGGACTCTCCTTGGTTTATTTTTTCTTTTTACTTAATCATCTAACTATAAAAGCTATCAAGTTTATACATACAAAAGTGATTTAAAATTACCTCAGCTTTACAATATATACAAGATTGCCTCAAGTAACTGTTAACAAAAAACCCCAAACCTTTAATCCTCTTCTCAAGGAAATTGTTGTTAATTATTTGTGCATATGCTTTACATATATCTGAGTGATGATATCATTGATTTTTTTTTAAATCTTTGAGTACATTTGTTTCAAATTTTTACAACTTAACAAAATATGCTAGATGAATGGAAAAAATCTTTTCTGTTTTGAATGGTGCTTACAACCTTAAGGCCATGTATCATATGACTCTTGAGATTAGAAACAGAAACTCACATCTTCCTGTTTCTAGGGTGCTTTGCAAATGTTATCTCAGTAAAAATAAACTTGTTTAAAAACAGATTGTACTATATTTTTTTATGAGCTACAAGATATATTTGAACTAACATAAATTTTCCTCACGTAAGTGTGAATGAAATGAGATTTTTTTCCATTTTAGAAAATGTTGTGTTCCCTATCCATTGAACTGAACAGTGAATTTCCAATGCCTGTTAGCTCACGAACTCTGAATGCTTAGTCTGTAATTCTATACTGTTATTTACATGCTCAAAATGAAGGGTTTATTTAAAATGTATGTATTGAAGACCACTTCAAAGAACTTCTCTTTATAAGATCTTGCTTCAGAGCAAATCTCACAGTTACATCTAAACTCAGTAGTACAATCAGATGACCTGTAGAATAAGATGTATGTTGAACTGTTGCGAGCTTAATACCTCTACTGTTTAAAGTGCAGTAACTTTAAAAGAGCAAAGCTAAACTCATAGGAGGTCAATGCTATTATGCTATGTCACCAGTTCTTAGGATCCTATTGAGTTTGGGTAATTCAGTGAAATTTACTCATACGTCACAAGTGTTACTTTTTTGAGTTACTTCACCAAGTCTTATTGGTGGAAATTGGTGGAAAACTTTGTGAATGCTACATACGGGCAAAGACACACTTTCAACACACTATTTATATACATTTGCTAAAGTCACCATTTAAGTAGAATAGACTTTCACATCTCTTTTATTATATCATTTTTATTTGGTGACATTTTCCCAAGAAAAATTGATGTTTGGCAATTGTTGACATTTTGACAGAACGCTCAGTCTGTACTATGGAAGGTACCAGAGTACTTACTAAAGTTCATGCCATTTAAAAGACAGCACGGCTCTCTCTGTTGAACCTGTCACACACAACTTGCAAAAGTAAAGTCTTCCACAAAGAGAAGCTTCCTCAAATTTCTAAATGGGTATATATTTATCAAGCAAATACATCACTTGATCAATTATGGGGAAAAGGCTAATCGAGAATGATCAACTAATAGTTTCCATTTTTGGAACACCTTAAAAGAGCAAGACTTCAAATTTGAAACCAGCAAGTCATCTGTTGGAGAAAAAAAAAAACCTGCTTGTTGTGATTAACGTGTCCTATCCTTGATGCCGAAATCCCGGGAGACACCGAGGGTCCATTGTCAGACTCAGACTGTCATAGAGAAGAAGACAAAATGGTGTTTTATTAAAAGCTATAGGCACTTATATACTAGTAACAGAGCCAGCCCTTCATGGGTGGTTTCCTACCTAGTTCCTACGTTTCCGTCACAGCACGTGATCTTCCGCATCGCCACATCCCTATACTACCACACCTGCTAATTTGTAAGACAGCTTCTCTGAGGCAGAAATCTTCTCTCTCACTTTTGAACATAAAAAACAAAGTTAAGACAACAAAAGGAACAATATAATAGATCTCAAGAAAACCCTCTGAACATGTATTCCCTCCCCAAACTTCAAAACCCTGCCCATGGGTAGAGACCCAGGAAGTAGTACTGTTTTGGTACAAAAAAGATTTCAAAGCTCTGCTTGATTTCTTCCAATCTAAAAACAAGTCCATCAAAATTCTGAGCTTATCTTCAAATTCAGACAACTTAAGAAGGAAGCATATTTGCTAAATTTTCAAGAGCATGAAAAGAACATCCTTATGAGTTTCTTCCTAATTGAAAAGATGGCAAAGGACAGCTTAATTTGCATTTTGTGAAATAGTTGAGAATTGTGAACATGTAAACATTCAAACAAATGCAGAGTTCTAACTGAAAACTTCTATCTCTAACCAGAGACAAAGGCAAAAATAACAATTCAGGACCTTATGTGGCACTGGAAATCTCCAATAACAATTATTTCCACTGACAGTAAAAATGTACTTGCTTTGATTCTGGAAGAAATTGCTTGGTTTACAGAATTAGGTAGAATAATGATAAGAAAAGACAACATGCATAATAAAAAATATTTGGAAACAGTAACAATTTAATTAATCTATCCTTTAGACTTTTGTCCATTGTAATTTGAGAACTTTGTTATTCAAAAGGTAAACCAGATAAAGACACTAGTTTTTAAGAACTTTTGAGATTGCCTTTACAATCAGATCTTCAGTAAGAACTAAGGTTCCAATACTTCCATGGTTTACAGGCGTTCTTGATTTTAGAAGAGTAATCCTTTAGAGGTCAGTGTGTATAAGCTTAAAGTTGTTGTTTTATACATGCCGTTGAAATCTTATTCCAGTCTTTATAAAACTCATTCTGTGCTCAACAGCATGTACCATTGAAACTAGTATATCATCATTGCTATCACAGGGTGTAGAAGAGATGCTATACCACAGACTACTTATGGAGAATGCATTCACATTATTAAATAATACTGCATGGTTCTTCTTGACGATTATATTTCAAAATAATACAGTAAGCAGTCTTAAAATAGGCACGTCTTTAAAATACAAATGCTGTTTACAACTGTATTATAATTTGTAAATATATATGGAAAGAGTGAAACAGGAGCTACTGGGGAAAAAAATAAAATAAAGCAATAAAGGGAAGTATCCTTAAAATATCTTGATGAACATGAATTCTCATGCTGGAGGGAAGCATCTCTCTAAAATAAAGGTGATAAAATGGACTCCTGTACCAAACAGTAAAAGCAGGTTAGAAGATCAAAGAAATTTTGCATCACCAAAATGGCAGAGAATTTGAATTTTGATTACTTTTGGAAAATTATCCCATTTGTTACTGTAGCAATGGTATTTAAAAAATTCTAAAGTCCTCTAATTCATATCAGAAACAAATTCAAGGAACTTGACCAGGCTATTTCATCCTCTTCCTACCTGCATTTTCCCAACATTAAAAAGCGGTGGGGACAACAGGCAGGAATACAATCTGTACAACAAAGGAAACATTTTGGTAGGAACTGTGAACATTTGGGACTAGGTACAAAACTCTGTGGCATTTATGATCAAACCAGAATAACTGACATCTACTTTGCATTACTCTAGATGTCTGCTGTGTTTAAACTAGTAAGTTTAAAAAGTTCTATAAGCCATAGTTATCCCTGTCCTACTAGGCACCCAGTCTGCTTCAGAATTTATTCTAATTTTATGCAGAGAAATGGAGCAGTCATGTTAAGAATTATACAGTGAGTTAAAAATATCTTTATCTCACTTACATACACAGTTTGAATGGCCTGATTTTATTATCATCGTAATATATTTACACTATTTTATCTACAGAAAGAAAGGAAAAAAAACCTTTTTTTAATGGTCAAGGAATCAGTATAACTTAAAAGCATATAAAATGGAAGACAAAATTGAAGAATACGGGAATGGGAATGATAATATGTAAGTGACAAATATCAAAGGTAATGCAGGCAAAACTTGTAGAACATTAAATATGGCTCCAAGAAAGGTTTTAGATATTCTGGCAGTTAAACTGCTATATGGTCTTCAGTTTAACAGTATAGATGCATTTCTAATTTTGTTACATAACTATATAAATATATATGGTGCTATCAGTACACAGAGATAAAAAGAAGACAGGAGGCAGGAGAATGGATCCAGGGTAAGGAGAGAACAGTGCAGAGGTGATTGAAAGCTGATCAAGATAACAAAGCCAAGGAAAACAAGAGAGGATAAAGAGAAGATCACAAGATACCACTTCAAAAGCTCTAAGTATATGAAAGGAAGTGGTCCATGCAGCAAGGTTCATTTCCTTGCTGTCTCGTAAGGTGAGGCATATAAATAACCTTGCTTTTTGAACATTATCTTTCTTTCCACATAGATCGAAAGCAAGCATGCAATAGGATAGCTGAACAAAATTAACTGCTGATCTCTAGACATCCTTCTTCATGTCCCATAGATGCAGGCATTGAAGATATGATGAAGCTTTATAGAAATTAAGGTAACTAGTCTCCCAGTCATTATTCACTTAAATGACATTGCAGATATCCTATTTGCACTTTCCCCCGCCGCAGGAGAGAAAGACTTCATTATATCTACCAGATAAAAAACAAACATTGTAGAAATGATTTATTTTTTTGCTATCTAAAGGATTTATTCATAAGAACTGCTGTGTGGTTGCCTTCAGAACAGGCTGCTTTGCTCTTTTAGTCTCTGTAACTGGGAAAGCCATTAAGACCACATGAGTTGTCAAAGCATACGTTATGTTACATACGGTATTAGTACTGTCCACAGGCACTTGCTTTGAAGGCAGGCCAATGGCAAACAGTGGCACCAGGAGACCAGCCAGAATATAGAGAAATCAAGGTGACAGCACATAAAATACAGGTTGTGCAAGACCTCTGTTAAACAGGCAAAAAGCCAAGAACACATGTCTGAAGGGTTTTCAAGCTAGTCTTTAGCTTGAATTGAGGTGAAAAAAAAATAAAATACTGGTGTTCTCAGTTTTGTTCCTCAATTTTAATGTCCTCCTCCCTCTCCCTTCCATTACACTGAGATAGATTAGAATAAAAGCACAAAAGTTGGTGTATACTTAGGTGACTCAGGCAGTAGAAATAAAAAAATTGACAAGCTGCACAGTGGGGATCATGTTCCTTGCCACAGCCAGGAAGTGTCAGTCAACAGAGAATTCAAAGATCTCCATTGTAGAAGAGACATTAGTTCCTGTTTGTAGAGCACCCTGAAGATCAAAAGTGCTGTGTATATAAAAACCTCTGATGTCCGGTAAAAAGTGAACTAAGATGTATTGTCAGAAAACCTTGGGATCATTTATAAATATGATAAATATGGTTTTTCTAAACCATCTGATATAAATCAGGTGTCCATGATTGCTCCTCTGGTTCTCCTTTGTTTTTGTTTTTTTTTTTAATTATGCCAATGTAAAGCCTTGTAGACCAAGGACTGTACTTCCATGCCTAGAAAGCAGTGTACGCCTGTTTAGTGGTGAATAAGAAGGGAACAGATTTCTATGTGTTCATTTAGTAAGTATGAAACTGTACAACACCTGGGACAGGTAGTATAAACATAGCACTAAAAGAAACTGAAGGAATGGCTATCCTGACAAGAAAAGACTAGCAGTTTTTCTGATAATAAGAAATATATGGAAGAATTTTCCTATCAATAAAAATATTTCTCAAAGGAGATCAAAGTAATGGCATATTACAAATACAGTTACATGGTACCTAACTCTAACTTTAAAGTTACTACTATCATAGCTTTTTACAGTTTTTGGTACTTTTAATCTGTGTACATGCCTGAAAGATAAAAAAGCATATTTTTATCTTCACTTTGATGAAATAACCTAGACATAATCCAGGGACTTGTTGAAAGCTACACAAGAGAAAGTAATAAAAACTGGGTTTAAAGTCACATCTATGATTCTGTGATCTTTCATTTCCCAAGATGGTGTCCTAGATACTAGACCCATTTATTTAAATATTTATCTTATGTAAAGAAGATAATGTTAATTCAAGTTTCTATACATTCAGTCATTTCCTCAACAATAAAGACTGTAAGCACTTCTCCCCTCCCATCTTTCACCTTAAATTTTGATGTGAAAAAAAGAAAAGACCACACTCTAGAAGCACATCAATAGGGTTGGCTGACTTGACAAGTCTAGTGTCGGTTTGACAGCTTTTCAGAGATACTATCTAACAACAGACTCTAACTCCCATATATTTCTAGTATTCATTTCACTGCTGCACACTTTGATCAGTTCTGATGTAGGTCTTGATTTGGATTCTCAGCTGCCTATCACCAACAACTTTTTAAGTTATGCAGCCACATTTTTTTTTTCAGTGAAATACTGTCATCCCAAAATTTAGAATCCCACTTTCCCTTCTTAAGGGATGTCTCTCCATGAAGATATCCAGCTCTTTCTCCATGGAAGAATTTTTGTGAAGGATGCATCCATGATGTGGAAGTAAGTTCACACATATAGCAGTCATAATTCTGACTCAGAGAGACCTGATTTCTAGACAGCATTTCCTCACTCCGTTTTCCTATAAGTCTTCCTAGCAGCTAGAGCTTTTTGAACACACACAAGAAGAATGACGCCTTGCAACCAGTACAGTCAGTTTTGACTATTAGCTTATTTTCTAGTAGTTCATACATTCAAGGAAGCATAACAATGAGGGAAGATGCTCAAAGAAAGGCTTAGATGTGTTTCTCTTTTTCTTTTCTGGAAGCTGACCCTAGGAAACCCCAATTACATAGTTATCAGTCATGATGGTCAGGAGACATAAGCATACCAGAGAGCTTCTCTTTCCCTCACTTCTCCATATCATATAGTTCTGAAACATATGGTTAGGTAGGCCATTTATCCACCTTCCTGCCCAGCAATTGTGAAGCCAACATCCTGTCTGACATTTGTTCATCAAATCAGTCAGGAGATTTAAAGCCCTGGTGATGAAAAATCTCTGCTCTCCCATTCATATCTATTCCAGCATTAAAACATTGTAACTGCTAGAAAGCCTGTTTTTATTTTGGTCTGATCTATTTACTATTGGTTCCACTTTGAACGTACTTTGCTAGCTGTAGGAAGGAAGCAAATTTATTTCCCTTTGCCCCATCAACAGCAGCCTGTCAAACATTTATCACTGGTTTTTGGGGTCTTTATGTCCTAGACCAAACAAATATTTTTAGTATTTTTCCACTGGTCATGTTTTCAGATTCATGTTTTTCAGACCTGTAATGAGCACTGTTGCTGTTCCCTGGACTCTCAAACTGACCCACATCTTTCTGGAAGTGCAATTACCCAAAACAGGTTCATGCTGAAGCCTTACTGCCTCTCAGTTAAGCAACAGCAAAAATTAGCTCTCTGGGTTCTGAAGACCTTAGTCCAGTCTGTAGTGTCTCTAGGAATGTTTTGGACTTTCCTTTGTGTTTGAAATCAGAGGAAGGGTTTTCTGTTTATAGAGTAAGAACTAAAAAGGTCTTGGTATTACAGATAAAATAGTGGGTTTCAAACATCCCAGTTAGACTTTTTAAGCTTCTCTCACCAAAATAATGGTTCAATAGAACATTAACTCAATTAGATATCCTTAAAAGCAGAGACATGGTGCAATAAAATCAGACAGAATTATAGCTTCTGAGCAAAGAATGGAGGACCATTGTCCAAGTGTGAATTAAATGTGACTTGAAAGTAGCCAACATGTTGTATAAACAAAATTGTAAATAAATATACTCAGAAAATATATTTAAAGGGAGAACACTGTATTTTAAATCTAAGTATTATGCTTATCTGGCCTGTGTTCTTTTTAAAAATATTGAATATACTTTTTCATCTTGCAGTTAACATAGGAAAGGTTAAGTATTTGCAGAATACAAATGAGAGAATGTTGGGGTTCTTTTTACCTCAGGAAAGCTGTGTTTAGTACCTGCACACTGGTGCCAAAGCAGAACCTCCATTTTTCTTCATAACATAGCAAGATTTCTGTGTACATTACTTATCCCCTCATTCATCAGTCTGTAGATATTAGAAGACAGGTTTCCTTTGATCTTTGACATCTCTTCTGGAAAAGTTTCTCAAATGTTAAAAAGAGACAAAGAAATAATTTTTCTAAAGTAATGAAGAAACTGGGGCATGGGGGTGGGGAGATGGAACCTTTATAATACAACCCACAAGTTAACAATTTCAAATTATGACAAAGGGAAGAGAGGTGCCTTTCCTGGTTAAATAACATCCTCTTTGTAGCCAGGTGTTCCAGAACAAATGGCCTTATGATTTCAGCTACAGCCATGGGGGTTGTGAAAGCAAAAACATACAGAGACTGGACTCTTACCATTCGATCAAAACCCTAAATTTGGCCTTGAACCATTGTTTGTTCCAAGGAACCTGAGTCCAAAAACCTGCATTTACACTTAGCTTAGTGCTGGCAAAGAGGGTAAATGTGGGTGTTTATAGTACATGCGCACCATGGTAGCAATCACTGATATTTCACAGTCTATATAAAAGCATAAATGATGTTATGTAAGAGCCTGGCTGTTGTTTGCCTCAAACCTTTTGTGGTGATAAGGTCTGGAAGGGAGAGGTGTTGATTGCTTTTAATGTCTCTCTGCATCCCATTGGCTCCTTGCAGACATGCTTTAACAAAAGGAAGAGATAGGTTCTGCATAGGTAGGACTCTGTCTTTTCTTTAGTTAAGTGCTCCTGCTGACTGCACCACACTACTTCTAGCTCATGGAGCTCATTCAAATCAGCACCGCTTCCTGTGGAAGTTGGGAATGCCACCCAGATACCTCAAGGGTATAAAAGGGACGGAAAAATACTGATTGGTGTGCACCCACCACCGAAGAACTGAAGACTTGGACTGATCCAGTGAGACGTCGCAGGATCCACGGGTGGTGATAACCTTTTCTCTTTATCTTACTCTCTATCTCTCTTACTCACTCCCTCACCCCTCCTCTCTTTTCCTCTTCTCTAATAACTCTTTCTTCCTCTTCCTCAAAATTTAGTCACGCTGTAAAATAATCGCCTGCGAAGATTAACTCTTTTGTCCGTACTGTTTATTGATTGTTCTATTAGGGAGAACTAATAAACTGTTTTGTTATTGTTCCTCGGAGTCATTGTTGTGACTCTGCCACCCCGGCTGCCCTGCCGTGCCGGGACAGCCTATTTCAGGGAATCACAAAGATTCACCTCCCTCGTTGTCCACTGAGTGGAACAGACACTTTCCCACTTCATATTTATATAAAGGTAGATTAATTTTGATGCATTTTTGACCTGAGGTCAGGAAGGTTAGAGTCCTTTAAGAAACACACATGTTTTTACATGTTAGGATGACCATATAGTTTATATTCTCCTTCAGTGTGGCTTCTAGAGAAAAAAAAAGAGATTAAGGCACAACAAAAGCAACAGGAGTATGCTTTGATTGCAGTAAATTATGTGGAAATTGGCCACATAAGCAAGCTTTTCCTCTAACTGTCCCTCCTGATCTATGAAATGAGAATGTCAGTAGTGGATATGCATCAAATGAGCAAAGTGTTCCTCCTCTGCTCCCTTTTTACCTATGAAAAAGCTAGTGAGAAGGACCACTATCTCATTCAAAAAAGTACTTAAGGGGTAGAATCTTCCCTTTAGGCACTGCAAAGCGTATCATAATAAACTGTTCAGTCCCTAGGGCACAGGAGATCAGACACATTTCTTGAACTAGCACAAATGTGCAATTCAGATCTGGCTGGCAGTGGAGTGTCGTCTTGCCCACATTAACACATCGTAATTTTTCTTCCTTTCTTAAATACTTCCTAGTTCTCAAAATCAAGTGCCTCTTCTGTTAAGACGTAGGATTCATAAGTACAACCAAAACTGATGAATGAACAAGGAGACAACTGAAAAAGGAAAGAAAAAGAAACAAAGAGAGAGAACATCCTTTTCCCTTTAATGGTTATGAATACTTCATGATTCCTGTGGTGGCTGTGTGACATACCAGCTCTCAGCATGAAACCTGCTGAAGTTTTGCTCCTGCTTTGGTAACCTACAGAGCTTTGCAAAAGGCAATTGTAAGGCATTTAAGACATTACATCAAACTTCTGCATGCTCCCTTCTAAAGCAGACTTTCTATTAAAAGAGAAACATCCATCTAAATAAAATTAGTCCCATTTCCATTTTTCAGATTTTTAATTTAAAATCCCTAGCATCTATCAGTAGGTTATATAGTTTGTTTTCTAATATCTATCAGTAGCTTATATTTTTTAAGCAAACAAATACTGACATTGTTTTTAGAGAAATTAATATGGCAGTCATAGTAGGTTGGCAGTAGATGTTAAAATTCTTGATCAAAGAGCTTGATCTTGAAAAAAACCTTCTTCTTTGCTGAGTATTCAAATATAAGTTGTGTGTTTTAGTAGTTCAGTGGAGACAGTCATATGTTAGACTGCTCAGTTTCCTCAGTTTCTGTTCCTCAAAGCTTCAGGGTGACTTTGATTGAAAGTGTTCATGATGCCTTTTGTTACTCTCATTTTTTGCCCAATTTTTTTCCTACACCTTCAATAGAAGATTTTGCTAGAAATGTATATGATTTATTTAATTAAGAAATATCACTTCATTTCTATAGTGCATAAAGTAAAACATTAAGCAAATGCTAAGAATATCTGCTGCATCAAGTCAAATATATTATAATCAATATGAACCATAAAGAGGATATGTATAATGAAGATAAGTCCAGACAGACAAGATAAATCCATGGGTCCTGGGGGAAGTGGGAGACCAAGTTGCTAAGCTGCTTTCCATCATATTTGAGAAGTCATGGCTGGCTGGTGAGGTTTCCACTGAACGGAAAAAGGGAAACATCACTTCCATTTTAAAAAGTGGAAAAAAGTAAGACCCAGGAAACTATAAGCCAGTCAGCCTCACCTCTGTACCTAGCAAGATCATGGAGCAGTTCCTCCTGCAGGTTCTGCTATTGCACATGGAAAATGAAGAGGTGGTTGTTGGCAACCAACATGGTTTCACCAAGGACAAATCAAGCCTGACAAATCTGGTGGCCTTTTATGATGGAGTAACAGCATCAGGGGACAATGGAAGAGCAACTGACATCATCTACCTGGACATGTGTAAAGCCTTCAACACTATGCTGCATGACATCCTCTCTAAATTGGAGACACATGGATTTGATGCACAGATCACTCAGTGGGTAAGGAATTGGCTGGATGATTGCACTCAAAGATTTACAATCAATGGCTTCATGTCCAAGTGGTGACCAGCAACAAGTGGTGTTCCTCAGGGGTCGGTCCTGAGACTTCTGCTATTTAATATCTTTTTCAGTGACATGGACAGTAAGATTGAGTGCACCCTCGGCAAGTTTGCCAACATCAAGCTGTGTGGTGTGGTCGACACGCTGGAGGATAGGGAAGCCATCCATAAGGACCTGGACAGGATTTAGTGGTGGGCCTATGCCAACCTTATGAAGTTCAACAAGGCCAAGTGCAAGGTCCTGCACCTGGGGTGGAGCAATCCCAAGCACAAAACAGGCTGGGAAGACTATGGGTTGAGAGCGGTTCTGAGGCGAAAGACCTGGGTGTGCTGGTTGATGAAAAGCTCAGTATGAGCCAACAACACGTGTTGACAGCCCAAAAAGCCAACTGTATCCTGGGCTGCATCAAAATAAACATAGCAAGCATGCAAGGGATGTGATTTTGTTCCTCTATTCTGCTCTTGTGAGACACCACCTGGACTACTGCATCCAGCTCTGGAGCTTCCAACACAAGAAGGACATGGATCTGTTGGAGATGGTCCAGAGGAGGGCCACAAAGATGATCAGAGTGCTGGAACACCTCTTCTGCAAGGACAGGCTGAGAGTGTTGGTCTTGTTCAGCTTGGAGAAGAGAAGGCTTTGGGGAGACCTTATTTCAGCCTTCCAGTATCTGAAGGGTGTCTGCAAGAAATCTGGGGTGGGACTTTTTACAAAGACCTGTAGTGATAGGATGAGGGGTAGTGGTTTGAAACTGGAAGAGGGTAATTTAGATTGGAAATAAGAAGGAAATTCTTCATTCTGAGGGTGGTGAGACACTGGAACAGGTTGCCTAGGAAAAAAATCTCTGGATGTGTTCAAATCCAGGCTGGATGGGTCCTGGAGCAACATGTTCTAGTGGAGGTGTCCCTGCCATGGTAGAGGGGCTGGAACTAGATGTTATTTAAGGTTTCTTCCAACTGAAACGATTCTATGATTTCTATGGTAAGTAAAAAAACTTTTATTAAGAAAGCAGATGCTATCAAGTACAGTTTTTCAGTCAGGTTTCATGGTGAGATTAATGCATTTTCAGCTGAATAAAAATGAAAGTTCAGTTGAATCTATTCTCTATAAAAACAACTTTCATAGAAAAACTGAACTCACTTTTCTTTAGTTAATGTACCTTCCTAATTTACTAATTACAAACTTCTTACGAACCACTCCCAATTGTATAAACATTGAAAAATAATCACTAACATCAGATGTATTAACCTATCTTCCCCATTACACTATTTTTAACTTAGGCAATATATTCAATGCATACTCTTTTTTGCTTTAGTTAATCATATTTTTCTATTCATGAGCCATCTGGTAAGCTATATAAACACCTCACCCATGACTGTGGCATCTAGACAGACTTGGCTCTTTTGGTTCCCTTCTACTGGGGGCATCCTCAGCTTGTCCTGTAGTCCGCTGAGCCAATCTGAGACCTGAGCATACAATGTGTTGCAGCCCTGTTTTTGTCCTCAGGGATTACTGAATGAGACATCTGAGCATATAAGGAATCATCTTAACACTGATGCACTTTGTCTGACAGTTGATTATTGTGGATCCACCAACTCCTATTTGTGCTGCTGTTTGATGAATGCTTGTAGTACACAATTTTCTACTTTTACACTTGCTCTAACTTTGTAAATAACACAGGTGACTTTTCAACTAAATATTCACTGCATTGTCATCACACATTCACTCCTTTTTCACACATCATCAGTATTGGAATTAGGTTAATAGGACCACAACACACTGTCTCTCTCATACACACACGCATAATGTAGTACAAATTATTAAGAACACTCTCCTACAAACAACAACAAACAACCATTCCTGTGGTTTACAGTAAAACATGGCACTGAAGGTTCCAAGACAGTCACCATACACACCTGAGTAAAAAAGACTTAGTCCTAACAATACCATTAGTTCCTGCTGAACACATACATGCTAGTATCCATGTCCCACTGTAAACACCCTCAATCTCTTGTTAGGACAAAAGAAATGGGCATCATGCACACCATAGCCATAGCCCAGGTACCTTGCTTAGCCACACCCGCACATGTACTCAGAGTAATGAATGTTAAGCAATAATTGTAAACTTGACTTAGTTACAGCAACATTTGTGGTTGGTAAACATTATGCAAGCCACTCAAGTCACACAAGACACCCAAATTAACTGTGACTTAAAGAGTGGTTCTATATTATCACAACAGCAAGGATCAAAATGCAGCTGAGCTGTCATAAGCCCAAGATGCACATAAGCCCACCCTCAAGATGATCTTAGCACCCACAATTACACAAACCACACAAAAGGGGATTAGAAACCCCACTATGGCTAGCCTTAAATCTAGATGGTTCCCCCATCAAAGCATCCATCCAAGAACTACACACACAAATGTTTAAAACCCTAAGGACTTGGCAGGGCCCCAAGCCCACCTAGAGGAGCCTGTTCTATTATATTATATTATATTATATTATATTATATTATATTATATTATATTATTAATATATATATTATAATAAGTAACCCATGATGCACCTGACCACTCCTTGCATACTGCCGCCACCAGCTCACCTCACCAGGGACTACAACAATATGCATAATAGCACCAACCCCACTTACAAGAGAGGTCAAGGTTTTGGTGGTAACGTAGTTGTCACATCTTTTTTAAGCACTTTTGACATGTTCATAGGAGGGTACAGCTGACTGCAAATTTCAAACCTCTTTTCAGGTATCTTTTCAAGGAAGAAGTGTTTCTTCTCCTTTCTTAGGTCTGTGATGAAAATAGTATTCCTGCATTGTACGGATCACTCCCAAAATAAGTTAGATTCCCAGAATATCTAGCATCAACTTCTGAAGAAATCATCTATAGGAAGATATTTATTTTAGGGAAACAAAACCAAAAGCAGTTGTAGAACCACTTCAGATGACACACTGGACAAAACCACTGGGAATAACTAAACTCTGCTAGAGGGAGCTCTGCAGCTACATATTTAGTCAAACAAGTGAATTTTATAACAATTTGAAATCTACCTAGTATTGTAGACAAAGTCAAAACTCAGAGCTAGAAGCTTAAACATTAATATCTAGAGTAGACAAAGCCTATAGATTGTGGCATGTAAACTGTAACAGGTATACTACAACATGCCAAATATCTAACTGCAGACTTGTCTGGAAGCTATTTAAGAGGATTTGATATTGCATAAGAAGATAACCACTTAGCAATCTCATAGTAATGAAACAGCAAATAAATCACACCAATTAAAAATCAAGAAAACCCCAGTCAATATTACTATTGTTCCAAACTGTTGCTTGAGAAGTGGGGAACTTTATAACACAAGGGTATCATTGCCCAGGAACTTCATTGTTTGGGGCAACTCTTTAGAGACACCCAGATCAAGCTGTAGCACTACTAATAAAAAGGACTTCAATGTTTGGCTTATTAATCCACGCAAACATAGAGTTGAACCCTGTTATCATGCTTGGCATGCATAATTGCCATAACATTGCATAGAATTATGATATATTTACGTGAACTTGAAATGGCATACATGTATGTCATCTCAGGTACAACTAAGATTCCTATATTAATGATGATCTGTAATCATTAGGTTTTTCTTGGAATGTTTTTTTTGTTATCAAATTAAAGTCTGGTTTTAACACCAGTGTCTTTAAATGGTAGCATGGAAAATGTTATGTGATAAGGAATAAACTTTCTTTCCTATATTCAAACCTAAATGTACACAGAACATGATGTTGGACAAGGAATGCAGTGAAAAGCCTGATCCTGTGTTAGGCAAAACATCCACTGGTTTTAGGGCACAACATGACAAAACATATGATCTCTGAAAAAGTTACAAGTTCTATTTATGTGCTTTAAGCTGATCAAGATATCAATTCCTTTTCTCAATTAGGCCCATAAATTACAGTCAAGTTATGTCAATTCACTTCGTCTGTTCATTTCTCAGTAGGTATGTCTATCTCCTTACCCACTGTTCAATTTGCTACCTCTATACAGCTGTGCTGCCACGACCTTTCAGCATCTGCTTTGCATTAGCGTGTCCTGGCATTGTTAGTAGCCAAGGCAGCATGAAATTCCCTTGTGCAAAATGGCCCCGGTGCAAAACTTGTGTGGAGCAAGAAAATATTCTGACATTTTACCTGGGCAAAATGTTCTAGTCACTGTGAATGTGTTGCTAGCAGAAGTGAAACCTACTAGTTAAGGCCTAACTCAGAGGACTCTACACTACACTGCCGTGCTCTTCACAACGATGGCCTCTAAGTGAGGGAAAGTACAAAGTTAAGCAATGTGTGTTGAGAGAAAAACCAAGAGTTTATTTATTAGTGGTTTTGCTTTAACAAAAACATTTTATTAATCATTGCAGAGACAGAGTTTATCTCATTACTGACTTCTGGCTTTATCTCCCACCCATATACATCTTACTCAGTTTCAAAAAACAGGGAAGAAAAGCTGACTATTACAAGATGTTAGCGACATGCTGCAACTTCCTATGGTATGCTTACAATAAAGCTTTAGAGTAAGACCTCATTAAATACAAGCTAGCAAATGGTTCCAGGAGGAGCTTGTTGCCATGAATAATAGAGCATATAAGCAGTTATAAAGTAAATAAAAGTACAGTGATTTAACTTTTTCTCATTTTTTAAATGGGAAAATATAGACATTCTAATTTAGAAATTATTTAAGTAGGGTATTCTTGCAAAGAATATGCTGTTAAAAATATCACAGAAAAAGATCAAAATAACCAGCTAAAACAATGGCCTCTTGAGTCCAAGCATCTTAACAGATGGTTTCTATTAAACTTCTATTGCTTCTTCAAGGAGAATTGCTTTAATGTCTCCTACAGTTTTATTATTATTATTATTATTTTGAGAACATACCTACAGTATTTTAGACATATAATATAAAGTCAAAACTATGCCAAAAATCTGACAGAAGCATTTCTAACAGGCTTAACTTCTATTTTTTTTTTCAGCTGCTGATTCAGGTCACGTTTTCATTTACTTTCTGCTGCTGTTGGACTTGATGAACAGTTCCGTTCAACAGGAGGCTCTTTCACCACAGTTCAGTTTCTTTTCAGCATTTCCTCATGTTTTTCTTCATAAACAGTACATTTGAAGAAAAAGTGCTTCAAAATGTTTTGTTTCCTTAACTTTTAAAAAATGCGAGTGCTTAGGACTTACCAGAAGGCATCTAGGAACCCATAGCGAATTTTGTTGACACAGAATTTGATTCTTATCTCAGACAAGAAAACTCTTACGACTCTAAATCTTTTGTAAGTGAAAGAGCTAAAAATGTAACATACTTATCTTGTGTTATTTCACAGGAAATGCATTCCAAAATTACTAAGTGATGTAAGTCAGTATTGGTATATTGTATTCCAGGAAAATAAAACATTTTTTTATTCTAGAATATATATGGAAAAACAAAGACACACAGAAATGTGATAGATTTTGCTATATTCCAGTGAAAAACAAGGGAGAAGAGAAAATTCATCACACAGAGCACTTTCTGATTTCCCCTGTTTTCCTGTTAGAGTGAAATTAAGAATGATAATGAGGGATTCCTAGTATTTCTGAGTGAGGTATATCCTAGGTATTAGCTGGAGTAAACTGTATATAAACCTCTTCAAGGTGTATTTCACAGGGTGTTCTCTGCTTCCCTATGATTTCTCTTCATTTCAGACTCAGCATTAGGAAACATTATGGTGATTTGTTATTCTTAGCAGATTCTGTAGTCATAAGCCAAAGAGTTACGCTTACCCACATGGACATTTTATTAACTTGTGACAGCCGTAAGTCCTGGTTCTTCCAAATGGCCTTCAGTTTCAGTTGCTTGTAGAAATGTCAGCTACAGTCTTTTTAGTAAACCTCTCCCTCGATTTAATACCCAAGAAACGAACAAAAAAAACCTTCTTAAAATGTAAGATTATAGACTGTCAGAGCACACTAGTTCCACAGAGAGCACAAAATTTAATATCAAAACAAATTCACCTCTTTCTGTAATCATCTCACTTAATTTAATCTGACTGAAAGCAAATATAATGATATCATCAAATGTCTGCCTCCAAAACCACCATGGTTACTATTAGCATTACCTTTTTTGGAAATACTACATGATGCTCGTGTGAAAGGAGTTTGTCAATTTCATTGACAACTATTATTCTGTTTGTCCCAGCCTCAGGGTTATGCAATAAGAACAGAGAATAAGTAGTGTTATGCAATCAAGAATAGAGAATAAATGTGCTAACACAGTGCAAGCATATTTTCATGAGATACCCTCCAGAGGGAAGTGAGACATTTGCTAGATAGGTCAGGTTTTAAAGCTCTGCAAAGGGTAGTTATAAACGTTCTCCTCATCATCATTCTTTTGTTTTCTTACGCATTTACATTTTCCTCTGTGTCCTTCTAACCTTCTGTCTCTGTTCTCCTCCTGCTACAAGGGAGGGCCTCAGACACGTCTGAGCTGTTTTGTCATTTCTCATTTGCCCTCCCTAGAAATGAGTCAGAACAACCTTCCCACTCTCCATTTCAGCAGGTGGCACCAGGATGATTAAAGTAAGCATTTAATATAGAGTCTAACAATGCTATCCTTTAACCTATTTAGTGGCCTTTATCATGGTCAGAGATACACTCTCTGCCTACAACACACGTGAATACAATGTGAGCGTGTATTCAATAGGAGAGAGAAATTGTATATGGTCTGTGTGAAAATCTAGGTCCACATATAAGCTTATAACTCTGTGTGAAACTAAAATGCTGGAGCATGTGTCAGATAGGAAGGTTTCACATTTTTTTCATCAGAAATATGACAAAATTAATTAAATAGGATCATGGCATTGAATGATAACACAGTAAGATCACAATTACTATCTCTTACTCTCCACAATACAGGTAAGTACAACAGTCTGGAGGAAAGAAATAATACAAAACAAAACAAAACGTGTTTGTGCTAACGATGGGCTACTTAAAAGACAGAGCTAAAAGCCTCACAACGTGACATCAACAAATCAGTAATTAGAATCACTCATTTCAGTGTGGGAGCTTCTTGAAAATGTCAGAGAGGGAATGCATAACCTTAAGCATAAACCCAAAACAGCCAAAAGGTATCTTAAAAAGAAACATGGAAACTCAGCTCTATAGAGAATAAACAGCAGAATAAATGTTCTGTCAAGGACAACACAAGACTGAATTTATGGAAGCTATCAAGTCCAAAGTAATTTTAAAAGATTGCTTAAAGCACAAAATAGAACCAAACACTAATGTAAGAGTCAGGAAGACAGAGAACTAAAGTAGAAAATTAGATTGGTAGTAATAGCTAGAAGTAAAATAGCAGGTAGAATGAACACTATGGAAAAATGTTAGAAGCCCTCTAGAGGTAAAGATTGTTCTGCTTCTATATAAACATGCAAATGGTAGATTTTTTAATTGGCTTCAACAGCTGTGGGCCCAAGCACTGATTTTTCAAAAGCCTAGACAATCCATAGGACAAAAATTAGGGAACTAATACTGAAGGAAAGAAACAAAATTGTTTCATGAAACAAAATAAACAAACAAACATACAAACAAAAGTGGTTGAGATGTGACTATGAAGAGTATTATTTTTATGTCCACATCACAGTTCCATACCTCTGTGTTCTTTGATATCTTATCTGGGATCTGATGTCCTCTAAGCTATTTATATATTGATTGATTGATTGATTGATTGATTTACAGTGGGTCAACTATGGTCAAATAGACCTTATATTTTATGTCAGTGACCAATTAATTCTATTTCTGTCTTGGAAGAACTTTATCCCTTCCCATGATTGTGTCATTCTTTTCATTCACTGTTACCACCTGGGAACTAATATTGCATTATATTTCACTACAATTGTCTTAATTAAAATCTTAGTTCTCAGTTTTACAACAGCTAGTGATTAGGATGGTTTACAATATGTTGGATCAACCAGTTTCATATGTCAATGTATATGTGAATTCTGGCACTTGCTGGTGTCTTATCAAAACCAGTTTGTGTAGGAGAAACATGGGTTTGGGCTTTAGCATTTTTATTTTCTTTTTTTTTTCTTTT
>JANVCC010010406.1:34067679-34121722 GCA_025345505.1 Todiramphus chloris collaris
TTTGTGGCAATAATCCTGACATGTTTTCAACTTCAGGTGATTTGAAGTGGTTAGAAAGATTCACTTTTCATTTAATCAACAACAATATAGAATCATCACTGAATATAATGTGTTTGTTTGCAGTCTGAGGAGAGGCATATTGAGAATTTTGTATTTTTATGAGTATGAGCTGAGGATTCCAGCTGTGGGCTGCCGGAAACAATTTAGAATTATGGCATAATTACACAGAAAGATATTTGTGTGATTTGCCATTTTTCCCTTTCAATCTTAAGAAGCTTTTGAATTTGTGCCATGAAAGTTAGAGTGAACTCAATGTCCAGTTTTGTTCTGGACATATATTTGAAGCTTGCCTTAGGTCATGTTCAACAAAAACAAGGATACCAGGAACAATTTAAAATCCACTGAGATCATGAATATTTTCCCGCAGGCACACCCCTAAATAAGGTACTTTCAGTAGGTTTTAACAAATGATTGTGAAGGGCATCTGGACCAGGCAGATACATACACATACACAGAGAAAAAGAAGAATATCATCCTACTATTCAGTCAAGAGAAAGAAATGGGACCTTACCTTCGAGTGCATAGGGGAATTTGTAATAGGTTGAGAGGATCCATGTGTTAATGAACTGAAACACATTGACACCAAAACCAATCTAAGTCTTATGTTTGAAATGCAGATCCTGGGAGGTTACTAAGAGCAGAAAGTCCTGCTCTTGCATTCCTCTAGTTCACCCAGTAATTTGGCAATGCTGCCTAAGCATATGTACAAACTCACAAGCCTGTCAGTAAAACGAGTGTCTGTTCTGTGTGTGGATATTACCTGCACACAAACACAGTGTTTGGATTCCCCTTCCTCAAATGATGAATGTGTTTGATACTTAAAATTAATAAGAAATTAATGAGCATGACTTGATGTTCCCAGGAAGTAAAAATCAGAGGAATATCAGGCAAGAAACTGAAACAAGAGACTGTAAGGAAAAAGAGTCAGGTGGACATTTATCCTCTTTGACAAAGAGAAGAGGGATCCCTGGACTGTATGAGGAATGAATAGGGAACAGGAAGTAAAACAAAGAAACAATCATTTTAGCAAAAAAAGGAATAATTTCAATAATTACCGAGGCAAGCAGACCTAGTACTAGAAGGTGTCAAATAAATGAAAGTCGAGTAAAACGCACTGGAACAATGGAAGGGACAAAAGTGACAACAAAGACGCATGCTAGAATGTATGCCTGGTGGTAAACCCACTCATGCAGCAGAAAGACTGCATGCAGACAGCCATGTCTAATCCCACACAGGAAGGACTAGAGAGTCCCTACTACAACTGAAAATTTATGTCAAAGGGCTAGTCCCTTCAGTCCCTCTTTAGGCACAGCAAAAACAGGACATTGATCATTTGCAACCCAAGATGAGGCACATCAGGTATCAGAGTGTAAGAAATATTTCAGCTATCTTTGTCAGTTCTGCTAAGATTATCCTAAAAATGATTATGATTTAGCATAGTTGAATGGAGCTCCTTTTGTGAAAAACAGAAATTTCTCAAGGATTTCACACATACTGATTAACATCTTCACAGAAGACTACAATAATCCCATCTGGGATTTTTAACTATGAAAAAACCTTCATGCAAATAGACTTTGCTTCCATTTTCTTATGAATTAAACAGTCAATCTTAGCTTGACTACTGATGACATTCTCATCTGCCATGGTAGCCCTCTTCTGAGAGTAGTTGTCTTTGAGTCATATAGGAACCAATGAAAATAAGGAGATAGAATTTTAAAAGTAAAACCAGAAACAAAACCAATATACAAGCCCAAACTTAATACTACATCCTGAAATGAAGGGAAAACTGAACACTGAAGAAGTTTGCTTTCTGGGAAAGTCTTGCTGACAGTCCCTGTAATCCTCTCAGCTGAAAGCTCTGGGACAGAACCTACAGTTACAACCCCCAGTAACAGAAGGTAAGACAATGCCAGTAGCTCTTATAAGGAGCTTTTACAAGGGTAATTCTGCTTATTTTTGTTCTCCATAAACTTGCCTCCATACATGCCACGAATAAAAGATACAACTACTGTGTTGCTATGAGAAAATTTCAATGTAAAGCTGAGTAATAGATACAAACACTACTGTTTTCTCACCATTACAAGTTGTCTTGAAAACAGTAGACCCAGAAGGTTGTTCTTAGACTATAAATAAATAAATAAGTAAAAAATTACTCCAGGTTGGATTTATCTGTCACATTGGACTACGGTTATAACTCCTGTTGTTCAATTACTATCAATGGCTGAACTTAACACTCTTCATTCTCATTAATTGTGACATGGCAAATAAGCATTAAAGATCAGTGCAGTATAGTGCCACAAAACATAAAACATAAGAAAAACAAGGATTTCATTTTTTGCTCTCATTACATATGCTGTCATAGAAGGAATGTTTGATAGCAAGTTGGCAATTAGAGAATCTGTCAGTGCACAAAGAAATGAGAACCAAAGCAAGTTTTCACCAGTTTTGGCTACAAATGAAGTGATATCTTGCTTTCTCCCAGTAATTTCATTGATCAGAAGCAGCTTGTGTGTTTTGCTTATTTATCAATTTGAAACTCCCTCAGTGCTTCTAGAGTCTCACCAAGAGATACTGTTGACCAAAACTCAAGCCAAAAAAAATTTGTCCTTTCTGAAGCCAGCCTTTTTCTTTGTGAGCCAAAAGTCAAGTCTGAGTTTTAGTGAGTTTATCCAAGTACAACAAAAATTTCTAATCATGAAACACTCAACCAACCCCAGGAGTAGACAATTACTTGGAACTAGTCACAGACTGAGATGTTACAGATGTCATGGAAAAGAAAGCTCATATGTTATTTCTTGAACAGTTGTGGCATAAAACACAGTCTTTACCAGCATCTTTGTCATTGACACTCTTGTTATCTCCTGTGATACTTTAGAACATTGCTATGCTAAGTCCTGAAAAGGATTATTAGGTAGCATTGCACGTATAGTTGTGAGCACATTAGTTTAATACTGACTCAATAGGCAGCAAAACAGGTATTTTGCAGAGCTATTTATAACCAGTCTGTATCAGACTGTAACAAGGAAATCCTTAATCATAAGGAATTAGGGTGATTTCTAAATGAAGTTTAAATAGAATGTAAGTTCAGTTGCTATCTCCAGTCCTCTATCAAAAGCAAGATCCAGAGAAAGACACACTAAATATCCAGTGTCCATAACAGCCTTGATTATTGCTTTCATTGCTACTTACAGAAGAAATGATGAATTTTTGAATTTCTTCTGAGGATTTGGAGTTCTTATCAGTACTACAGTTGCCCAGGGCAATAAGTTTCTTCACACTTAATTAGCTCAGGTTGAAGTATTTTACTCAGCTAAATTAAATTATTTAAAAATTTAATTTTAAATAGAATATGTCTATTTATTTAAATAGGAAATTGAAAAACTCTAAAATGAATACCTTCAGTAACAACTGCAGCAAGGGAAGTTCATCAGCCTTTTAATTTGGCTCTGCAACCAGAACCATAAATAGTTATAAAAAGGACATCATAAATTAATAGCAAAATGCCATGAATATTTAATAGCAACTCAGAAAGGATGAGGATATCTCATGGTTAATTACATACATAAAGTATGCAATTGTGGTAGTGACATTAGTGCACTTACAGTGTACCACTGGTTAACAAGCAGTGTCTGTGTCTAACATTAAAGTGAATGTTAATGTTCAAAAACTATAACTAAAACTATAATGTTATATAATACCACTGGATCACTACTTCCAATGAACCCAACATCCTAACATTAAATGAGATACAGTGTATGCAGAGAGGAACCAGAATTAATAGACTCTGCAGGGCTTGGTATCAGAACTGATGGAATTAGCAGCAGCTCAAAGAGTGTCAGAGATTGTAATGTAGCCTACGTTTGATGAATCTTGATGTAGTCAGACTAGTAGGCAAGAGAACGTGACCCAGTTGGACATTAATATATTCAAAATTTATTTTTGTTGTAAAAGGACAACTAAGGTACATTACTTCTACCATGTGCAAAAAAAGATAGCACAATAATCACAGAATCTATGGAATACCTAACATAATCTAAAATCTTCTGTTGGATCATGTTGTCAAGCTTACATAAACTCAATGAAAATGTGTATGATTCAAGATGTGAACTCTTCATTAGATAAAGAAGGTGAAAATTTCTTACCATACTATAAAAGTTGATTAGGCTTATATATAAGCAATTCACACATGGATTATAAAATCTGACTTCAACAGGAATTGTCCATGGAGTCTACCTGCAGGGTTGAAACCTCAGGATGTGACAGAGAAATGATGAGGCATCTGTTCGTTCTATTGGTTCTGGGTCAACTGCAACCTCCCCGGTTACCCAGGACTGCTGGTAAATGATGGACAGTGTCTTGGTGAATACACATCCTTCATTAATGCACACTTTCAAAAAACTCACCTGATTACAGGTGTCATCCCAAATTCCTGGAAGTCTGCCTGTGGATCTTCCTTCAGACACTAAAATATTTAGTCAGCAAGATCCTAGTGAAAATTCCTCACTCAGCCTTTCTGACTTTTCTCTTTTAGAGTCCATATTTTTGCAAAGAGACTTTATTATCTATTTTATGTACTTAATATATTATTTCTTGTGTTCTTGAAGTATCTCATACTATGAGAAAGAAACTTTACAAGATTATTTGCAAGGAGGAAATACAAATTGACTGACTACACTGTGTCTGCCAAGAACAGCTCTCTACACCCTGAAAAGCACAGGACTAGGAGGGTCCTAATGCAGCATTGGATCCTCCCATCTGCTCAACTTGCCAATTAACTTCATCCACAAATGGATTAAGAACCATGACCCATTTCAGTAGTCTATTTTCTTATCGCTGTTCTTGTGGGAAAGGTGTTCTATAGTACCACTGATGGCTAAAAATATTTAGCTTATAGATACTGATGATTTACATCTATTTGCTTGTGTGTCATTCCCATTACTGGCTGACGTATTACCTATAAAACCTTCTCATTTGGAAGAATTCTGACAAAACAACAAAGCAAATGTATTATTCTCTTTTGAAACACTTACTACTCAGTTTGTCAAAAAATCCCTTCTCATCACCTATTTCTTTTTGCATCCATCTTCCTTTACAGGTGGGATCTCACTCTACATAGTAGAAAATCAATAGTATTTCTTGATCTCTGCTGGAAACTACTCTAGTAAAGCTTGGGATAGCACTCGCTGCAATCACAACAGCATCTCATCATATTCCTGTGATTCACAGTTTTGAGGGGTTTTTTTCCTGCTTTGAAAAGGTCAGTCTCCAGTTTTGAAAAGAAAACTTGTTTTATAACTCACAAACATGTAGTACCTGCATTGCATGCATACAAAAAGTCAGGTATAGTAAGATCTTCCTCTGCCTACTATACCATAAAGAAGGGCTTTCTAGGATTCTGTAGTTGGGATTATGAAGTTCTCCTGGCTTGGTAGCAGTAAATTAGTAAAATTATATTTCCATCTTTAGCACAATAGTTTCTAGTTCTGTGCTCTCATGCTGTCTAGCCATCCTGCCTTTGGCCTTGAACTCAACTTTAGCATCATTCTGGAAAGGTGAAATACTAACTTAATTGTGGCTTAAGCCTCTGTTGTCCTCCCTTACAACTCCATCTTTGCTGAGTAGTGCCACCACCTTTATGCATTTAGATTACATGACTAAAAAACCTCTTATTTTTTGATTCAGATTGCTGGGCAAGATCTTCCAATTCTGGTTTTGGATCAATACAAAGATGTAAATTCTGGGACTATGGTGTACATGAAGCTACTGTATTTGTTCAGAAGCAAACTCTTTAACATAGGTAGAAATTGAGAGATATGGTTGCATGGTCTACAAACAACACCCTTGAATAATACTATTCTTTGTGCAAACACATCAAAGAGCTAAGGGTTCTGCTTCATGATGACCCAGAGTTGACAGTGAGCTGAATCACTAAATTTGAACACAATCCTGTCACTATCCAGGAAAGGACAAGAAAAAATACCAGCTCTAGTGAAGAAAATGTTCAAACATAGTAGGCTAGTTTTCCCTCATGTTTTTTCTCTGCAATTAATGAAAGTGATGTTGTTCCTTTAGTACTCACTACATAGGTCCTCTTAACAGCCAGTAGCATTACATTACAAAAGAAACAGCTGCTGACATATTGCCAGCTACAGGTCATTTTCATGGTGAGGGTGAGACTAAATGTATAAAAAGACTCCAGTGCTGCTGCTAGGAGAAGGGCTGGACAAGAAATTCAAATTCATGAGTAGTAGTTGAAGTAAAAGAAAGATCCTCAGTAATAGAAATTTTAACAGTTATTTTTAAGCAGAAAAACAAGTGCGTCTGAGTGTGATGTAGCCACAAGACAGGCAACATAGACATGGTAGTGATAGAATACATATAACTATGAACAAATCAGGTACAATAATTGCTTCTTAGGCTAGACTATGAAAGTTTAATTTAGATTCAAATACATTGTCAGTCACCCTTGATGGCTTTTAAAATCTGTTTGAAAATGTAATTTGTTAGATTTAATAGTACAAATTAATTTATTTCTTAAATTTAACAAAATTTATTCAGGGATTTGTATTAACAAGTCTGGAAAACTTAATTAATTGTCCAGCATTTCTGAACTCACATGCATTCACTTTGGATGAAAATAATTTGGTTTAACTACTTGCTTATTCCTACATAGTATTCTTAGTCATAAAACCAATTTAGTGGTATGTAACCTATAAAACTAGCCACAAACGAAAAATAATTTTCACACCTTTTCCTGATATTTGCCATTTATCCACAGTTTCTTTTTCCAGTTTCTAAAATTATGTGTATCCTGAAGTACATACATATGATTAGAAGTCATTCTTTAAATCTCTCTCTGGAGTCAAGACCACCAGGAGGATTTGGGAAAACAAAAACAGTAGGCTTCCTGGTATTGTCTTGAACAATCCCTCTTTCATAGCGATATAGATCAAGCAAGAATCACAATATTTGAGCAAATATATCTTGCTAGTTTCCTTTTTTTTTTTTTTTTTTAAATGGAAACAGAGAGTGAGATGGGTAGCAGGGTATTTGCACCTTCTGCATACGCTGAACTTCTGTGTGGGGATAGGATTTTCAGGGAATATTCATCAGTACCTTATACTGTCCAAGAAAGATATTCCCTTGGCCAATCTCAAGGAAAAGGTAAGTATTCAAATAGCAGAGGAAAGATAACAATAGGGATGATCTAATAGAGGAGTTCATCATGGAAACTCAGGCAGTTGTTTTCCAAACCAACACCCTTTTGCAGTTTGGACACAAGCAATAAAGGATATCTTTTAAGTTAACTGTGAGCATCTAAAGGCTGTGTGGGCCGAAAAACAGTTCATAAAGTTTGTCTAAGCCAAGGTCATCAGATGCTCCCAACAATACTAGATTAAGCTTTTGGTTTTGGGTCTCAATAGATTTGCAAGGTTAGGAAGGGTTTTTGCATTGTGTTTTTGTTGTTTTTGTTGTGGGGTTTTTTTGTTTGTTTGGTTGGGTTGGTTTGGTTTGATTTGGTTTGGTTTGTTTTCTTAGAAGCTAATGAGATGTTCAAAGAGAAAAATCAGTTTATTCCCATTGGCAACTAACAACCCCAATGACACAGATATGTGTTTTCCACTGGGGTTTATACCATTTGCTCTAGCATTTATATTACTGGCTTGTACAAAGGAAAGAAATAGTAGCTTGAGCTCATAATATGTTGGGCAAAATATCAAGAAGATTAAGCCACATGGTACAGCAAAGTCTGATGGAAAACATACATTTACTTCAGAGAAATAGTTATGCCAGAATATAAGAAATTCTACTGCAAAACAGTGTCTGCCTTGTGTCATGGTCTCTTGTAAGATTTTCTTAGTAGGAAACAGGGCCTTAGCAAAAAGGATCTGAATAGTAGATTCCTTCAAAAAATAAAAAAGAGATAGTGTAGGAACAGAGAAAGGAAAACAAGAAAAAAACTAGACCAATTTTTATTATCAAAAATATTTATCTTCTGCTGTTCCATAAGGTAATGGCTGCCACAAATACTGAACAAACTACAGATGTTAAAAGAGATCATCAAATGTACTTACAATGTTTATGATGTTTATTATTATGATCTCATTTGAAATTGAGTCTAATAATAATTATGCTTTGCAGCTGCTAGTACACTGACAGCCTCCTTTCACTTCCCTAGGGAATAAGGAATATGCTCCCACAACCTCACATCCATGAAAACAAGCTACATGTTAGGCAAACTGTTCCTTCACACATTACAAGGCTTCTGACTTCCTCTACCCTGATCAGCAAATAGCTGTAACTCAAAACACAGCTGCTGTCTACAAGGCTGAACAGTCCAACATCTGCCTCTTTCGCCCTAGCTGGACTGCATTAATGGCACCCCTTTTTTCACAGTTGTCACCCCAGGGAGCAGGCAGCAGAGGAGCTGAGCTCACAATAAGCTTGCCTGTGCAGGTCATTGCCTTTATTTTCAACCTTTGCTAAGCTGGCATCAGCACCTGTACGCTGCAGAACTCACAAGCAGTGCTTCACCCCATATGCCATCTTCCTCTTAAGTACATATTGGTGTATTGGGTAATATCCTGTTTCTTACTGACAACGAAACATACTAGGGACAGTTAAACCCATCCTAAAGCCTTAATGATTTGATGGTTTGCTTTGGATCTTATTTGTTCGAAGCTTGTAGCTCTCATAGTAGCAGTTAGTTATGGTTCTACCACTGACTTGCCTTCCATCTTTGTTGTACCAAGATACAGACAGAAGTGCATTTTTCTGCCTGAAAACTAAGAAAGACCACTAGTAATTCTGCCTTTCAGACTGCTCTGGGGTGCTACTCTAAAGTAAGTAAGGCCTTCTCCCTGTTGCATACTTTACCTCCTGAATTAATTTTTGTCATGGTTTAGGGTCAGAGCAGCCCCTTAGACCTGTTAACCCCCCTCCCTCCCCAGAGGGGAAAGAGAAAGGGAATAAGGGAGAGAGACTTAACAATTAGAAAAGGAAACTAGAACAGCTTTAATGAAAATGAAATTAATAATTATAAAAATGGAATATATACAAATACATACAAAACCAGTATCAAACCCAACCGCCCTGGTGGTAATTACATCACCATCACCATTGATGCTGTGGAGGCACCGGGGAAGTCCCAGACTGGGCCCCGCAGCAGATGGGAGCTGTGTTCAGGAGCTGGATTCTGGTACCGGGTTCAGGAACACACAGGCCAGGATCAAAGGCAGAATGGACAGAGTCCTCCTTGAGTGCTCCGAGGAAGGAACTGAAAGAGAACCTGAGCCAAGCCAAGCAAAAGCTGGCAAGGCAGTCCAAGAGGGGAGAACAGCTTAGAGACCCCTTGGATCCCTCAGCTCTATGCTGAATATGACATGTATGGGATGGAATCCCTCGTTGGTCAGTTTAGGGTCACCCGTCCTGTCCGCTCCTCCCTGCAGGTGCAGCCTTTCACTTTCTGCACCCCCCCAATGTGTCACACAAGACCCAGCAGTGGCCTTGGTCTGCACACCAATCCTTGGTAGTAACTCTAAACATGAGATGTTATCACTGCTAGAAGCAGACACTGTCTGTGAAAACAGGCTGCTACCTTCAGACAGTGCAGTTAATTAGAAGAACTGAGCTGAAAGTAAAATTACTGAACAGAATTAGTTCTGTTTTCACTCCAACCAGGACAATTTTCCAGTAGCAAAGTCATACTTTTTCTGCATAGTTACACTGGTGAAATATTTACTGGGGTTTGAAGATGTTACCAGTAGTGTCCCTACTATGATGCCTTTTCTTCTTCATCTTTAGGTTCTTCTGATAGTAGTCTCAGCAAAAGACAAGCATTTCCCAGAACTACTATGATGCAGCCAACCACTGCAATTTTAACATTTTACACACTGCCTAAGCAGATGTCAGTACTCTCTTGTCAGCTCCTGAATTCTTCCAAATTCCTTCTGGCTCTTGCCATCACAACAGTCTTTCCCTTCTTCCACATCATTGCCCTACAGGACTCATTTATCTCCTACAGCTTCCTTTAATCAAGGAATCTTTCCCTTGCAGCCATTTTCCCAAGAAAGCATGAATAGTAAAACCATTTGATAGGTATATTGAAAAGATCCTCATATGTACAGAAATTTGTATGAAGTTGTTCAACAGGGTTGTGCTCTTTCATACTTGCCAAAATCCAGGGGCCTGTCATTCTTAGGAGCCAAGCAGACTGTAAAGAGTATGAAGAGATCTTCAAAAAAAGAAGAGTCCTGGTGCATAACAACTTCTTTGGTTTATCTCCATTTGGAAATGAAAAAAACCCACATAAAACGTGCTGCTATGAAATAAAAACAGTACATGCAAGGTTAACTTCAAGCACATACAAACTTTTTTACAAGATGTGTGTGTAACATGAAAATGATTAATGATAGTCATTGTGCAGCTTTGTTGTTATGTATGATTTACCAGACAAGTTAATCTAATTTTATGACACGGACAAAATGTATACCAGCATATCATAATACATCCATTTGAGGATTTACTATATGCTAAATGTTGTATTTCTGCTTTATGCAAAGTGAAATAGAATTATCATTTACAATGCTACATGCCATGCTTACTTATCTGCCAGCTATCTATTGTAGAGCGGACCACAAGAAGGAAAGGGAGGATGCTGAGCACCAGCCCTGTGCTGGAGTAGGTGAGGAACCTGGCACACGCTCCTTAACATGCTCTCCTCCATTTTTGTGTGTCCTTCCTCATCTTCTCTCACCATCTGTGCACCAGCCTGCTTCCCTATGATGTATGTATCATGCTTCAAATACCTGCTCCTTTGTCATCTTTTCAGTGACATCTAAAAATCCTGACCATTATTATACCCAATTTCAGATGTTAAGAACTCACATTCTTCAGGCTTTAGGTACAAAATCAGATCTGGGAACATCTGTAAGATGTGAAGATTTACAAACAAATTAGAGCTAACTGTGCTTATGGCTCTTTACTTCATCTTAATGTGAGGGACAGCCTGGTGTCTAGAAGCATGAATGTGCATGAGGAGGCTATTATGAACAGCCCTTAGTGGATAGTCCCAGAACATAAACTTTGATGATTCCACCATGGAAGAGACAGCATGATGTAACTCTTCAGTGTCTATAGCTGTGGGTTGGACAGACATTTACAGGTCAGAAAAGTCAAAACATTTGGTGTATTTTAACTGTTGTGGGACACTCATTCAGGAAAGAGAAAGACTTCCCACATTCCCTGGCACGAAAGCAATTAAATAAGCCAGACAAACAGGTGACCATATGTCTCGTCCCACTCAGTGGACAACGAGGGAGGTGAATCTTTGCGATCCCCTGAAAGAGGCTGTCCCTGCACGGCAGGGCAGCCGGGGCAGCAGAGTCACAACAATGACTCCGAGGAACAATAACAAAACAGTTTATTAGTTCTCCCTAATAGAACAATCAACAAACAGTACGGATAAAAGAGTTAATCTTTGTAGGCGATTATTTTACGGCGCAACCAAATTTTGAGGAAGAGGAAGAAAGTTATTAGAGAAGAGGAAAAGAGAGGAGAGGGAGTAAGTAAGTAAGAAAGATAGAGAGTAAGATAAAGAGAAAAGGTTATCACCACCCGTGGATCCAGCGACGTCTCACTTGATCAATCCAAGTCTTCAGTTCTTCGGTGGTGGGTGCACCCCAATCAATATTTTTCTGTCCCTTTTATACCCTTGAGGTATCTGGGTGGCATTCCCAACTTCCACAGGAAGTGGTGTTGATTTGCATGAGCTCCATGAGCTAGAAGTAGTGTGGCGCCTGCCATCTACCTCCCCCATGGTGCAGTCAGCAGGAGCACTTAACTAAAGAAAAGACAGAGTCCCACCTACGTAGAACCTATCTCTTCCTTTTGTTATAGCATGTCTGCAAGGAGCCAAAGGGGGGCACAGAGACATTAAAAGCAATCAACACCTCTCCCTTCCAGACGGGTCTTTCCAGACCTTATCACCACACAAGGTTTGAGGCAAACAACAGCCAGGCTCTTTACACCATATTGGTTTTGAGCTGAACAATATATACATATGTTTCCCTTTTGTGCAAGTCTGGTTAGAGAAATTATCTTCCAATTAAATTAAACGTGACAGTAGCTGTATTTTATTCTTAGGTATGATTCTTTAGGTAAAACCTGCACAATTCTGAACAAAAAAAGATCTAATCATGATTACCTGTTCCTTCTTCTTAAAATTCCTGAATTATATTTTCCTGAGAAATTCAACCCGCTTGATCGGTCTTCAATTTTTTTTTCCAAAATTCAGGATTGATGTTCACACAGCTGAAGAGCAGCTACAAGGTCTAGTGACACATGAAAAGCAAGAACACTCAAATGGTAAAGCTCATGTTCTCAACTATTCAGTTACTCCTGAGGAAATGAAGTAAACCTGCTTCACAAACTTAAACATAATTGGAAAAAGTGACAATGTGGTCAGTATATCCCAAAAATCTTTGCATTTATAGATATAATAAATACCTTATATGAAAATGCATTCATTTCTTATATTATGCCTGAAAAATTTACTTGATCTCTAATAGTGATCTATTTGTCCCTTAAGGATTTTTTGAAGTTTGGGTTTTATTTTAGTAAAAGTTTCCATGGTATTGTCAAGGGGAACATACAGCATAGATTATTATTATTATGAATGCAAGAAGTGAGACATCAATAGTGCAATATTTATAAGCTGGTTTTATTTCATAAAAGAGCCACACAAAGTGGAATCAACAGAGAAGACAACTGTTAACTGGGAAGCAAGACAAGATTTCTTAATAAAGACTCTCTCATTCTGAGAGTAACCACATCTCATAAGGGAAAGACATGAGCACATATTATGGTTCCCCAACTGTTAGGGAAGATGAGCACAGAAGCAGAACAAACCAATTCAGACCAGACTGTCCAAGACGGAACAATACCAAAACCCAGTAATAGCACAACTGTATTTTTTAAGTCAGATTTTTATGACACAGGACATTGCTGGTAGTTGCAGGAAAGCTACTCTGAGGAGCAGCATTTACTAACAGTTTATGGACACAGATCTAGTGATGATATTGTGCTAATGTAGTAGACCCAGACTCGGCTAAATACAAATAGTAAAGGCAAGGTGTTTGAATGCAACATATATTAGTATATTAGATACTTTTGATGTACCTGTGATGTGTCTCAGTGGATTGGATCTGTGGCTTCCCTCTCAGGCACAGGCACTACTTTTGCTACAGAACTTTAAGGGAACTCTTTGCTTTGGTAGAGGTGTAAGTACTAAACTGCTATCACTGTTATTTAAGATGTGCTTGTGCAAATTGGCAGGTTTCCATTGCCCCTTCTCTTTGTTTTTACAGGATGCTGGGATGATAGGACCTACATCTTCTTAGTCTTCCCTCAGAGAGGCAACAAGCTTTCACTAGCTTTCACATAGGAGCTGCTGGTAGCAGGGCACACAGGGGAAACAGCAGCACTGCCAGCTCAACAAGTAAAGCCCGATCTTTAGACCATACACTTGTCAGAACATCACGTGCTCAGTGCTTGCCAGGGTGGGTGAGGGAACTCAGTCAACATTGGAGTGAACAGGGAAATTCATGGTTCTGTAGCTGGTGTCACAGTAACAGTTTTGACTTTTTTGACAATGAGATGACCTATACAGCACCGGGTTTGCTGACACCTAATGGGAAACACCTTTCTCAGAAGGGAAGAGAGTCTTCGCACAAGAGATTGTAGGGTTGACTGACAGGGCTTTAAACTGGATATGAAGGGGGAGGGGGATGTATCCAGACTAGCCAGAGATGGTCATGGATGTCATATCCCAGCACTTGTGGGGCAGTGTGCTGACATTTTTGAGAATCAGAAGGACAAAAGCTATACACTCAACCCCCCCCCCCCCCCCCCCAAAATGCTTATGCACCACTGCACGCAGCATGGGGAGTAAGCAGGGGGAAGTAGAGATCTGTGTTCAGTCGCAGGGCTATGATCTCATTGCATTTACTGAGACATGGTGGGATAGCTCGCATGGCTGGAATGTTGTCATGGACAGATATGTACTTTTTAGGAAAAATAGACCAGCAAGGCAAGGTGGTGAAGTTGCTCTTTATGGATGTGAGCAACTGGAATGCACTGAGCTCTTCCCAGGGGGAGATAAAGAACATTTTGAAAGCTTATAGGTAATATTCTTATAGGTAAGAATTAAGGGGCATGAAAATATAGGTGAAACTGTTGTGGGTGTCTACTACTGACCACCAAACCAGGGAGAGGATGTTGACGAGACCTTCTACAGGCATCTGGAAGTAGCCTCAAGATCACATGGCCTGGTGATCATGGGTGACTTCGGTCACCCTGATATTTGTTGGAAAGGCTACACAGCGAGGCATACTCAGTCTAAAAGTCTCTTGCAATGCATTAATGATAAATTCCTGATTTATCATTGATGCAGGTGTTGGAAGTGCCAACGAGGAAGAGTGTGCTGCTGGACTTTGTATTAGCAAACAAAGAAGGTCTGGTCGGGATGTGAAGATTGGAGGCAACCTTGGTGGTAGTGATCACAACATGGTAGAGTTTAGCATCATACAAGGAAGAGTAAGACAATAAGTAAGATTGCAACCCTGGACTTCAGGAGGGCTAACTTTGTCATCTTCAAAGACCTACTTGGAGGAATCCCTTGGTCTAAGATTCTTGAAGGTAATGGGGCCCAAGAGAGATGGTTGATATTCAAACATCACTTCCTCCAAGCTCGAGACAGTTGCATTCCTTTGAGTAAAAATATCAAGTAGAGGAGGCAGGAGACCAGCATGGATGAGCAAGGAGATGCTGGAAAAACTCAAGTGGATGAATGAAGTTCACAGCATGTGGAACAAGGGACTGGTCTCTTGGGACAATTATAGGAATGCTGTCAAGGTTTGTAGGGATGCAAGAAAGAAGGCCAAGGCCCTCTTGGAATTAATTCTGGCCAAGGAAGTAAAGGAGAAAAAGAAGGGCTTCTTCAAAGACATCAATAGTAAAAGTAAGAAGAGGGAAGATGTGGGCCTATTGCTGAATGATGCGGGAGCCTTTGTGACAGAGGATGTAGAGAAGGTAGAGTTACTGAATGCCTTCTTTGCTTCAGTCTTCACTGCTAAGACCAGCCCTCAGGAACCCCAGACCTTGGAAGTAAGAAAGAAGCCTGGAGGGAGAAAGACTCTCCACTGGTCAATGAGGATTGGGTTAGAGATGGCTTGGGTGAACAGAATACGTACAAATCCATGGGCCCTGATGGGCTGCATCCACGAGTGCTGAGGGAGCAGCTAATGCTGTTGCTTTACCACTCTCCATCATTTTTTAAAGATCATGAAGAACAAGTGAGGGGCCTGGGGGCTGGAGGAAAGCCACTGTCACTCCAGTCTTCAAAAAGGGCAAGAAGGAAGACCAGTCAGCCTCACCTCCATCCCTGGACAGGTAATGGAGCATTTAATTCTGGAGATCATATCTCAGCACGTGAAAAAAAAGAAGATTATCAAGAGTAGTCAGTATGTATTTCCTAAAGGGAACTCATGTCTGACTAATCTCATAGCCTTCTATCATCATGTGACTGAAGGGGCAGATGCAGGGAGAGCAGAGGGTGTTGTCTACCTTGACTTCAGCAAGGCTTTTGCTACTGTCTCCCATAACATCCTCATGGGAAAGCTCAGGAAGTGTGGGTTAGAAGAGCAGACAGTGGTATGGGTTGAGAACTGGATGAATAGAGCTCAGAGGCTTGTGATCAGTGGTGCAGAGTCCAGCTGGTGACCTGTAAGTAGTGGTGTTCCCCAGGGGTCAGTTCTGGGTCCAGTCTTATTCAACATCTTCATCAATGACCTGGATGAAGGGATAGAGTGTACCCTCAGCAAGTTTGGTGATGATACTAAACTGGGAGGAGTGGCCAATACACCGGAATGCTGTGCTGCCATCCAGTGAGATCTGGACAGACTGGAGAGCTGGGCAAAAGCAAACTTAATGTTAAGTTCAACAAGGCTCAATGTAGAGTCCAGCACCTGGGGAGGAACAACACAGTGTACTGGTGTAGGTTAGGCATAGACCTGCTGGAAAGCAAGTCCATGGAGAGGGACCTTGGAGCCCTGGGGACAGTAAGTTATCCACGGGACAGCAAATGTGTCCTTGTAGCCAGGAAAGCCAATGGTATCCTGGGGTGTGTAAGGAAGAGTGTGGCCAGTAGGTCAAGGGAGGTTCTCTTCCCCCTCTACTCTGCCCTAGTGAGACCACATTTGGAATATGGTGTTCAGTTTTGGTCTCCCCAGTTTAAGAGGCACAGGGAAATACTAGAGAGACCAAGGGAGAGCTACAAAGATGATGAAGGGACTTGAACATCTCTCTTACGAGGAATGGCTTAGAGACTTGGAGCTGTTTAGCCCGAAGAGGGGATTTTTTTAACGTTTAAAATATCTGAAGGATGGGTGTCAAGTAGAAGGGGCCAGTATCTTTTCAGTTGTGCCCTGTGATAGGACAAGAGGTACAGGGCACAAGCTGAAACACAGGAAGTTCCACCTCAACATGAGGAAAAACTTCTTCACTGTGAGAGTGACAGAGCCCTGGAACAGGCTGCCCAGAGAGGCTGTGGAGTCTCCTACTCTGGAGACTTTCAGAACCCACCTGGATCTGTTCCTCTGTGGCCTGACCTGGGTGTTGCTGTGTTGGCAGAGATGTTGGACTCTATGATCTCCAGAGGTGCCTTCCAACTCCTACAATTCTATGATTCTATGATTCTGTGAGATTTTGGGGACCCCCTCTACAACTTATTACTTTTGTTTTCCACTGCAAGATATACAGTATCTTTTTTCTGTATGGGAAAGACCTTCAGATACTGTACCACACTGATGATTCTGTTTGGCCTTCTGTTTCCTTGTACTTCTGCAATTCCTCATTTCTTCTGGCATCAGTTTTAAATATTACAGGCTCACTGCATCCAGTTTCCTATTAAATGTGACAGCTGTACTTGGTGGATGCCAAAATATAATTTGATAGTGCAAAGTATGAATGACTGCTCATGATTTTTCTAAAGGTACTTTGCTGTTCTGAGGTAGTTTTCCTGTTGGATTGGGATGAGTGATTTTATGCCTAACCCCAGATTTCAGTACCAGAAATCACTTTCCACAGTCTGTCCATTACACTGCTATGTTACATATAAGTCTTGAAAAATAGAGTGCAAAATAATGTCTGTTTTCTAGCAAGCTTACCTTTGTAAAATAAGAATTATGGGGTTTTGTGGAAGCTCTAGGGGCTCTAGTTTTACTGTGGGTGTGTGCTGTAGATTTGCTTTGGTTATGGCTCCACTTAGTTGACATACTAGTTTTTTCTGCTTAGCTTTGGAGCTTGGCAGTTTTTGCTCAGACTGCAAGACCGTATTACTTTGTTTGATTTTCCCTTCTTTTACAGAATTTGCCAGAAGCTATGACAGTTTCTTCTAAATATTTTGTCAATGATTATGGATGTTCTAGAAATTTCATTCTCTTCCTGGTTTTGACCAGTCTCATCTCAGCCTTATGAAGGCCCAGGCCAGACCAAAATTACAGTCTGTAAGTGAATTGCAGGTTAAGAATCAGATTCTCCTACCTTTTTAGTTTTCTGTTGTACTTTTACACATATCTTCTTCCTTTTCTATAGAAGGCAGCATTAACACATATTATATAAATACCTACCTATGTCTTCCTGTTGCACTGGTGAACTACTAAATACAATATATTTTTTTAGCAGTTCATATATGTATAACTCAGTTTAAAAAGCTCAAGCCACTGCCTGAACATCTTAGTTTGTACTGGTACCCATTTGTTTGTAACTACAGAATTGAGGTAATCCTCAGCAATCTGAATTTGCAGACCTACACCTTCCAGTATCTCAGCTGCAGTGATCTTGCATCCACATGCGAGAAGCCTCCACAGAAAGTAATATTATCCTATGAAGCAAATAATTTTTAAAAAGCATAACAGTGTCTCTGAGTATAACATATGTTTTCTAAGAATATATTTTCCATTATTTTCCATTATTATAAAATTTGGAGGGAAAAGAGAAAGAAATATCAGATAAACTTTTTTATAACTTCACACCCTCCAAATTTTCAACATCATATCGAATGGTAGTTAAAAAGCAATGAAATTTTATAGACTATATCATGACTTCTGTATTGACACAAGGCAGTGACTCATCTTGTTTTCAGATGGGGGCTATACTTGTAGAAAATATTCATTTTAGAGATAGACAACTAAGCTGCCTGATCAACCTATTATGATTATTATGATCAACCTGTAATTATGCCTGTGTGTACAAATAATCTTACTCTTCTGCACTCTCAAACAATGCAAGCCATACCACATTTAGCAGGGCATCATTCCTAAAATAATACACAGTGCTTCACAAGAAGGTTTATTAGCTTGGGTTCTCTGATATTCTAACAGAAGTTAAATGTCTCTTGTTGGATCAGGCTCTGTGAAGAGCTTGCTCTTGTCTATTGTAGCATACCATTTAATAATACCTCATGTAGTAAACATTAATTAATGTAACTGCACGGGTGGCCTTTATTTTATTTTTGAGATAAGAAACAGAGTAGAATGACAGGTAGCAGAGTACTTTGCCTGTTCTTTAGCCTGAATTCTGAGTAACCTGGACTTTTAATAATTTTTCAAGATAATTGCAGATCCTGAGTTTTGTTCATGTTGAAAAGAATATTTATGTCTGTTGTTGGTGACTACATAATAATACTTTTCTGTTCCAAAATCCTCTGTCCAGCTGCTGTGTGTATCTTCACAATTGTAGTTGTTTTCTCTGGAACTCCTGGAACACTGTTGCTGCCTCTAAGATTGTCTTCCTTGGGGGTACAAGCTGAAATGGTGCACAGAAAGACATTTGTTTAATTCTGCACTGAAGGAGCACTCATAAAATTGATTTCATGGTAAGCAGAAAGCCTCCAGACATAGCTCAACAACTGCCTAAGAAACAGTGAAAAAACTTCATTAAGCTAATTGTTCTTGAGCCTTCTTCTGAGTTGTACTGTCATTTACAAGTCTCTTTCAAGCTGTTTTTTAGGTATATCAGAAAATCTTATCCTTTCTGTTCATTAATTTTCCAATTTATCTTTTTTCTCTGTCTTCATTTTGTTTCCACGTATGAGTATGTTTCTTCACATCACATGGCTGTATCTAGAAATCATGTTAGTTTTATATGGAAAGGGAAAAAAATAGTAAGTTTCTAAATCAGGTGGTTTATAGAAAAGACTGACACATTTTCACATTGGTAGTTCTAAAATTATGATGTGGTAATTACAGAGTAAATTCACCTGCACTCACAGAACCTTACTGAAATCCTTTCTGACAATGTACTTACAATGGTGCAAAATGTGATCACCCAAGCCTCTGCGCTGGCATTTATTTTGCATGTATATGGTGCAACCTCCAGAGAAATGACATAATTCTTATTTCTAACAATTTTTTCCTTTTTTTTTTTCTTTAAATACGTTGTATCCAATTTTTTGCCTTCAAGTCAGGCGTTTGAATTACAAAAGAAATGGTGAACAGCCAGCTACTCTCCGTTTGCCATATTGCAATTTGAACATGAGAAGTTGTGGTGACCTTGCCATTATATGAAAAAAGTACATGAAGTTATTTAAACTGTCAGCCAAGCTGTAGTTGAAGAGTGTCTACCAGATACACGGGACTCACATCTAAAATAAGTTTCCAGGAATCTATTCCTTCATGCCTCTATCATACTCATCTGTCATTTGCTAAGTCTCTGAAATATTCCAGGCTTGACCTTGTCCCTGTTTCCTGTTTCTGTTTCTTTCTATTACTTTTCTACTGGCAGCTTTCATACACCATGTGACATTTTGTACCTCATTGAAAAGTCAGTGTTTCATAAGTACAGTTTCGTGGATTGTAGCATCCTTATAACATTAAAATAGACCTTACAGAGCAGCTCTTCAAGTTAAATCATGCAGTAATTCATAATCCAAGTTTTTAAAAGAAATGTTTTCAATTAACCTGGTAAAAGGAAAGATTCTCCTGTGAAACTCTGTATAACTGGGGAAATAAAACTGTGGAAAGGGCATTCCTGCTTCACTTTGTAAGTTAACATTTTGTAAAATGAAATAAAACAGAGCTCACACGTTATAAGTTAGCTGCATTGTGACACAGATGAGAATTTAAAATATCTATATTTGAATTTTTGTATTTTTTTATGTAGTATTCAAAATGTGGCCAGTAGGAAAAAAAAAAAAAAAATTCATTTGAAGGATGATTCAAAACAAGGATATCCCTTTCTTTCTAATAGAAAGGGAGCTTCACAGTCCGAGTTTGCCTAAAAGTGAGTCTTGGGATAAACGAAGGCTTGCCATCAGTATGAAGTGGTTTTGACAGTCTTAAGTCTGTTCTTTCAGGCTGTGCTAAAATGGCACGTTCCTAAAGCCCTCTAAAGTTTGGTTGCTTCTATGAAGAGAAAGTGGTCATTTACTCACTTGGAGGGGAATTAGTCACAAACCCCTCTGTATTATAAAAAGGTGCTGCAGATTTTAGCTCAGGGATTAAGAATTATTATTTAATTATTCTTTTAAAATGTGTTTGCCCTTCTGTAAATCATTTCTCACAACTAATATCATCATCAAGCTAAAGATTTTTTAGCATTCTTGCTCATATCTTTTGATTTTGTGCCTAAGGCTCAGAAAATATATACAGTGGACACATGTAAAAATGCATCCGGTTATAAAATTGAAGCCCTTCAAATTCATGATACAGCTATAGATTTTATATTTTTATATGTGTATTTTTAATGTACACTCCCTTTTCAATCTTGGAGATTAAAAAGAACAAATATCATTAACCATTCTGGGGAGAATCATGTAAACAAAAGCTATGCTGAATCACACATATCATCTTAAATCGTTGAGTATAAATGAATGATACTACTGAATTACGTAGAATTATCTTCTTGT
The DNA here is from genome assembly GCA_025345505.1 of Todiramphus chloris collaris. Lineage (NCBI taxonomy): Eukaryota > Metazoa > Chordata > Aves > Coraciiformes > Alcedinidae > Todiramphus > Todiramphus chloris. The sequence goes on from JANVCC010010406.1 coordinate 34,088,705, forward strand.
AAAAAAACAAGAAAAAAAACACAGTTTCACGGCAAATTCTGAAATACTATTCTACGTAAAGCAATATCATACAAGGATTTAACAAAATCAAGCACCTATGCTAAAAAAAAAGGAATGTGAAATTTAAAATCACTTTTTCACGGAGACACAATGAAGATGTGAATTTCATTTGGCCCAAATGAGACCTTAGTAGTAAAATTAAATTACAGAGCAGAGACAGTTAGGTTAGGTGTAGCTGAACAGTTAATATAGTCAATTAGAAAAGTGTATGAAACATTTGAAAAAATATCATTTTGAGGTTGATTAGAAGGTCTGTCTAGGTAGAAAGCTAGGGAATGATTCAGAAAATAAAACTGATATAGTAATATTTAGTGGATAGACAGACATGTCTAGCTATGATACTTCAGTTCCCCTGAAGATGACATAAGGATTTATAAAAATTATAAAGGGAGAATAGCAGTAGTCCAGATAAGAAGTGATTAATGCATAACTTAGAATTTCATCAAATGAAAGGTCATTATAAGACCAAATACAATGTTCCATAGGTGAAAAATTAAAAGAAAAAAAAAAAAAAAGGGAAAAAAAAAGAAAAGGAAAGGATAAAAAAGTTTCTTGAAAGACCAAGATTAATCACAGGTTTCTCTTTTATCAAAATATGAAAACTAAGAAGAATGAAGAAAAGTACATATTTTAGGACTATGCTGTTTAAGCAGGACAATTTAAAAGAAAATCATGGCATAGTTTCTTACATGGCAGAGCTAGTTTTCTCTGCTTTTACACTCCTACCTCATATGAAATGCTTATTAAGTTTTCCTTAAAGAGCACCAATATCTGATTGTCCATGGACAAAGACTACCAAGTAAGAAAATAATTGCTTCTACACAACTAATATTCTTTAAATGTTGTGTTATCAAGGACAGAATATACAGCATTCACTCTCAATTTGTGATGGGCAATTTGTTATTGTTTGCAAAAACTCTTTATCTTCAACCTCAAAACCCTCATTCAGAAATGCAAAGTTTGACTGCAGGACCAGCTAAATAACATTTAGTTTTAGATTTTCTTGAAGAAATGCAAGAAAATATTCTGCCAGCTTCATACATACCTGTGTAACAGAGTATTAAACAAGAATTAAAAAATAACATTAATAAAACCAGATTCCGCTTCTTGAACTACACTGGACTTCTCTGAAATTGTACAGAAATGACAGGAATTACTTTAAAATGCTGAAATGCTATACTTGGTCAGTTTTGATGAATAAATTAATTTTATGAAGTCCCAGTTAGCTCACACAGCAATAACAAAAAGACATCAAACAATTAACATATTCAAAATTGTGTTGTCTTCACAGTTCAGAAAAACAAGTTAAAGATGAATAGTCAACAACTGACTGGCTATAAGACTGATTCCATTATTTTGATAAAATGATAAGACTAGAGAGAAAAGTAGTGACATAGAGGTAGCATTAGAAAAACATAGAAGTTGTATAATGAAATCTAAATTCAGAAGCTAACAAATCAGTGAAACCAAGTGATTTAGAGAAGAAAAAACACATTATATAAAATGAAATAAGTAGTCATAGGACTACTTGGAAATGCTTATTTTATTAGAAAGATGTACAAAACTATAATCTGACATATATCAATACATATGCCAGTCAGTTTGTATGGATTTTTTAAAATAGATACTAGTACTAGCTAGAACTCAAAAAAATGCATACCTTAATTAGGCTATCTGAATTACCTTTGATATAAGCTGGAGCTTTTCTTGAATCAATTTCTATTGTAAGCATCTTGGTCAACAGGGAAACAGAAAACACATATATACCTGTGTACAGTCATATGCAACAGTACACAGGATCAGGTCCTTGGACTGTAAGTTATTTGGGATAGAAAACTTCTTTTCCTGTGAAACTTGGCAGCATCTAACTGATAACACCATTAATGATAAAAGAAACGGAGAGGGTAGATTAGAGATTTCCCATGCAGTTTTCAATATTTTGCTCTTTAATCTAGTATCTGACATTTCATTGTCACGATCATTGCCAGAAAGTAATGAGATTTCTGGACTAGTGCTTCTTTCTCAAAATGAAAATGCAAAGGCAACAGTTCTACTGGTGGGAGTCCTTGCAAGCCATGCTGTCTTGGCTGGGAGTCAGCTGCCACAATAGGGAAGCTAAAGAGAGTGTTTTGAGTGTGGCACTTAATAGAAGACCCTTGAGCAGAGTTGTGTATAGTAGTGTCTGTATCCTCTGTCTTCCATTTTACTTTCAGCTCACTATTTATTTTCTTTTTATTTAGGGAAATAATTATACGGTGACAAAGAAACAAAATCTAAATTAAGTTTCTGGTAACTTGTAACTACTGCTACTATAATTCCATCCAGCCTTTTTTGACATCACCTTTGAAACTAACCCAGCATATATTGGTACCTGTATAAACCACCATGTGAACTCTGACAATATGTGGTTTATTTTAACTTGGCTATTTTACTTGGCAGTATTATTCAACCATTGCGTTCAATGAGATAAAATTTGCCTTTGACACTAAATCCTAATCACACACAGTACTATATATTTCATATTTTAAAACAAGATGAAAAATCCTAAAGGTATCAATATTACATTAAACCCTTTGTTTGCTGTCATATCATCTTCCCCTTCTGCCAGATGAACTGACTGACATCTCAGTTCAAGGCATGATATCCTATCATATTGCAATGAAAGACAGAGTGATTGCACTACCTAGTATCTTTTATATAATCATTATGCCAATGGCAGGAACAAATAAGATACAAACATCGTTATCATCTTATGTAAACCTTGTAACAATTGTTTCCTCACCGTGTACCTCATCCTTCATCTCCAGAATAATTCACTGTGCTATGAGTAAAGGCTACAGCAAGAGATGTTTCTAGCCCTCTTGGCAGTTCCCAGCCAGTTATGGAGCCACTAACTCATGACTTTGGCTACACGTGAAGAAGGTACTGCACAAGCCCTGACTGATACCAGTATGACTTTACCTCGTAGTAAATTCAGTGAAGCTTTCAAGCACTCATCTCTTTGCAGAATATGGCTCTGCATCTGTTTAAAGCAATGTGGTTTCAGTCAATACACTTTATGACAGCTGTCCAAAGAAATTTTTCTTTTAACAGGCTGACTACCTGAAGCAGGAATTGCCAATACAAAATGCAGCACATTTTAGTTCATGAATAAACATTAGGAGGTACTGCCAATTAAAAAAAAATGCTCTGGTGAAGCTTGCTCTCCCCTTTCCTCTCCTTCCTACTGTCACTGTCATTAGCCTACCATTGGCCCTGATGGCTTATATGCCATGTGATAACTATGATAACAAGTTGGAGCTCTACCCAGTTTTTCTTGGCTTATGATCATAGGAAACCTCCATGAATAGGGGAAAAAATTACTTCCAAAGATTAGCGTTACCACTTTACAGACACTGAGCAAAAGCAGAAGGCAGGACCCACAGGCCACTGAAAGGCATTGCAAAGTGAGAATTTGGGTGATTTTCTTCTGCGTGATTTTAAGTAAATCATTAATTTCCTCTAACGTTGCTGAGCTGCAGTTTTCTTTACATAGGATTCTTTGATGTGCTCCCTGCTACTCTATTTTTTACATCTTAGTTCAGTTTCAGCATTTTTCTTTAAAAAACCTTGTGAACTATTGTGTTTGAATTCTGACTTAAACAGGCCACTTGGGGGTACTGTGCTGTAAAGCCAACAGAGCAAGCAACATTAAAAAGGCAGACATAATCTCATTCACAGCCTAAATTTGCAGAAGGACACCTGGAATATAAATGTGTCTGGATAGGACTGGAATTTTTGAGATTAATTGCCAGCTGCTGTCCATAGGAGATAGAACTACATCATGAAACCAGAAGAAAATGTTCCTTGGGCCTCCACTTCTCACCTTCAGATGTACTGGGTCAGGAAGAAGCACAGGGAAACAGATCTTTTTATGGGAAAAAAGAGACAAATATTGATACACTATTTATTTTCTTCATCATCGTGGCTATTTTTAATTAATGGTTTATGCAAGGTTGCAGCCTTGCTTAATTGCCTGTGTTCTTCCACTGCTTCCATTTAGAAAGCATACATTGCCTAGCCATAAATCCAATTAAGAATTACAAGCTGTGCTATTTAAGCATATAAATGTGGGAAATGTCTACTGAGACACAGTTTATGAAGTATTGTCAGCAAAAACAATAATTTGCTTAAACTGTCAATTCAAAAATATTGTATGTTTGACTGAAATTCCTTATTCAAAGAGAAATAACAATTAAGAGATGTGGATCATCAGAAAACCTCTGCTGAAACACTCTTCGAGGTACTTTGCAGTGACAACTGAAGAAAGGGGAGATTTCATCAGGAAGTGGATAATCTGATTGAAGATATGGAAGTTTCATGAGCTAGACAACTGGCAGATTTGGCATATTGACATTTTTGCAAATAATTCTGTTGAGCAGTTTATGTTTATGGTAGTGCATAAATATTTTAGAGCTTTTCAAGCAGAAATAAGCCTGGGACCTATGCTCCAGGTCTCTCTTTTTCTGGTTATAGATAGTAGAGTGGCCTTGTGTTGGACATGTGTAATAGCCATGAAAGAGTCTTAATACCTACCCATACACTGCAAACCAAAGGTATTTCATTACTCTGGTTACTGAGCTGGTGAGAAGAAGGCTACCAGAGCTGCAGTCAAGGATGGTGGCTGAACACCCATGATAACAGAGCAGGGCTTGAATTAAGTCACGAGTGAGTGAATCTGAAGAAATCACATGTCCCTACCAGGTTATGAGTGCTCCTATTAGTCCCTTTTTGCTCAGTTTGGTTTGGACTCATGATAATTGTAATGCTAAACTGGTGCCATGCTGGACTGAAGTGGTCAGCATCACTTCAGAGATGGCAGTTTATCATTTGTTTAACATAAAAGCTACATAAAGCATTATTTGGGTTTGATTAATCTGCATTTGATACAGGGTGACTGTACCTTCCATCAAAAAAATTCCCGACTGGAATATTTTAGTCAAAAATCCTAGTTCTGTGACAGTGAAGTAGTCACATTTGAGTCACTAGGAGGTTACCGTAGTTTTACTCCAACACAGAAAGCAAAGGCCTTCAGGGTTTGCTGGTACGTTGCATTTCCCACTGGAAGCTTTAGAAGACTGCAGTTTCCAGGACATATCCTGGCTTTGCTCCGTATGGATGGAGATGAAGGTAGGGGGCACGCAGAGCCCAAATATACCTCAGGCTAACTTGCCACCCAGCTCCTACCAGCACAGCTGCAATCACGTAGGGTCACAGGTTGGAATTTAATTTCTTCCAGAAGGGAACTTCAGCAGGAGTTTTTCTTTAAAAAAATTAAAATCTCAACTTTACAATGCACTTCCCTTTCTGATTTAAACACAATGTAATCTAGTATTTGTTAAGTCTCAAACTCATCTTTTAAGAGTGAGGCAGTAAAGGCAATAGAGTAGATTGTACTGATACACTTTTATTATTTTACAAGTTGTGCTTTGTAGTTGTCTATATCACAAACAATGTATTTACATGCAGTTTCTGGTATTCTATATAGACTATAATGTTAATTTGGTTGCACTGGGTATGTGTTTGTTAGAGTTAACATGAGTTCTGAGTAGCAAATGTACTCTTTCAATACCTTTCCAGTAATAAATGTATGTACTTGTACAATCTGTTGTGTCACTTTGTCCAAAGACAGTTCCCTAGGAACAACTTCTTTAAATTTTTCATGGTACTTTTACTACTGTGTTTTATAGTGACCAGGAATACAGATCACACTTTGAAAAATGATGAGCAGCAGCAACTACATGTGCTTCTTTGTTACATACTATAGATATTTCTCTGTAACCAACACCACATGTCCTGGATTGAACCCCAACACAATTGCAGAGTTCTTAACTCCAATGGAGAGAATGTGTTAATTCATCTTTTGTTTCTCAGTTTATAATGCTCTTTTCTCCTTTAGCTTTTTGATCAGTTCTCAGGCACTTTGAAAATTTCTGCTTCTATTCTTTTACTGCTCTTAAGCTCCATATATAGCGTTTGACTCAAAGCAAAGAAACATGTCCATCTTCCACACCACAGAACCACCAAAAATAGATTCTTCAGAGTATTTTCAGTAATACCCTGATTTCTGCAATGATAAAGCAAGCCACAGTTTAGCTGGCCATTTAAGGCAATTCTCTTAATTCATATTCTTCATAATTTTTCAGAAGTATGCTGAAAATTTATTTAAACATTGAGGCTAACATATGGACAATGCATTACTTAAGCACAATTCATCCTCCCTGTGCAAGCAATAGTCTCTGATATCAAGAACTGCTTGGTCACTGGGTAATAGAACCAGATCTGTGTATTTTGTATTAATTAGCTGGAGTGTACAAGTAGCTGTTTACGTAGCATTTGCCACAAAATTGTCACCTATGGTCCTGATTGCTTGCGTTTGTTCTCTTCTTGAATGATGGTAGTGGGATCATTTCCCCATGGACATCAGTGTTTACACTCTACCATGGTAAGAATGCTAGCCATCAGGGTTATTTGAAAGAGGCAGGACACAGACATACAAACAGTCCTGTTTGTAGTTATTTTGGTATAAGTTAACACCTCACTATGATTCAGGGGGCAATATGTGCCATTCAGAAGGCATTTTTGTCCTGCTGACTTCAGATGGTGCACTTACAGAACGTCACAACAAGCTTTACTGAAATAGTTTTTCATATCTACATCAGAACAATTACCGGGATGTATGCAGCTTATACTTTCATTCTCTTCTTTGGCTGCTCCTGTTTCTGTAAACACAGAGAAGAGTACTTCTCATTGAATTTTAGGCTGAGTCACTGTATCACAGTGAGTGCTTTACCACCACCTCTGTACATTGTATTGTCACTAGATACAACATCCATGTAGAGAGCTCTTCCTAGTCAAAAACAACATCAAGAAGCCAGAATGTCCCTGATGCTGAGTCCTTCACCACCACTATGGTTATACATGCTAATGAATGAGTCTTCCAAGTATATCTCTTGCACTTTAAACACAGATCATTCCATTAAATTTATTTTCAACATTATCCCACAAAGAAATGCAGGGGAACAGCCAAGGTCTTGGTAAACTAGGGCACAGAAACAGAAGTACCATTTGAAGTTTAAGTGAGGGGAAAGGTACATCTTCATTCAGCTTTGCTCCCTGAAGAAAATCATTGTGGATTTGTGTGTTAAATGTTTCTGAAAAATTGAGAAAATAAATTCTGACGAAAAAGTTGAATCCTTACCTATCCTAAATAGTGAAGTCTGAGTCAAAGAAATATAATGATTTGGACTTTAAAGTAAAACAGCATATAATTTAAATGACTAATCTCTAAGATGGAAGTTTAGTCTGAATAGGAATCTAATGCAACCACTATATAATCACGGCTGCATCGTAGTGGGAAAAATTCCCTTAATTCATATTAATAATTAAATATTAGGGAAAATATTTTTACTAAAGAATGTCTGTATTAAGAAAAGTAACTTAAAAGAAAATTAAAAAACAATGGTAACTCTGAGTGGAATTGAGTGCACTCTTGGCAAGTTTGCTGATGACACCAAGCTGTGTGATGCAGTTAACACACTGGAGGGAAGGGATGCCATCCAGAGGGAACTGGACAAGCTTTAGTAGTGAGCCCATGCCAACCTCATGAAGTTCAACAAGGCCAAGTGCAAGGTCCTGCACCTGGGGCAGGGCAATCCCAAGCACAAATACAGGCTGAGTGATGAGTGGATTGACAACAGCCCTGCAGAGAAAGACCTGGGGGGGCTGGTTGGTGAAGTGCTTAACATGCATTGGCAATATGTGTTGGCAGCCTAAAAAGCCAACTGTATCCTTGGCTGCATCAAAAGCAACATGGTCAGCAGGTCAAGGGAGGTGATTTTGTTCCTCTATTCTGCTCTTGTGAGACACCACCAGGACTACTGCATCCAGCTCTGGAGACCCAAACACAAGAAGGACATGGATCTGTTGGAGAAGGTCCAGAGGAGGGCCACAAAGACAAACAGAGGGCTGCAGCACCTCTTCTACAAGGACAGGCTGTGAGTGTTTTATCTGTTCAGCCTGGAGAAGAGAAGGCTCCAGGGAGACCTTATAGCAGCCTTTCAGTACCTGGAGAGGCCCTGCGAAAAGCTGGGGAGGGACTTTTTATAAGGGCACATGGTGATAGGACAAGGGGCAAAGGTTTTAAACTGGAGCAGGGTAGATTGAGATTAGACATTAGGAAGAAGTTCTTTACTATGAGGTTTGTGAGAAATTGGAATGCATTGCCCAGAGAAGCTGTGGAAGTGTTTAAGACCAGGCTGGATGAGGCTTTGAGCAACATGTTCTAGTGGAGGTGTCCCTGCCCATGGCAGAGGGGTTTGGAACTAGATGATCTTTAAGGTTCTTTCCAACTGAAACCATTCTGATTCTATGATTCTACATTATTCATTAGGAGTAATCTGCCTAGCTCTTTTTAAAATTCCATTTTTAAAAAGAGGAGAAGTGTAGGAAGTGATCTTGAAGTTGATTGTAGTAATAGTAACAGCACTACTAGTTTCTTCCTTTCAAATTTTTTTCTATTTATGATTAAGCTAGTTTAAGTTTAGTGTATAGCGTCTGTTTTCTTTTCTGCGCAATTGAAATTACATAATTGAGTCTCCATGGACTTGATGTTTATATAGCCTTTTACAATTTAAAAATCTACAAAATATACATGCTATTTGTTTTTAGGCATAGCATTTTACCAAAGATTATACAAGGGCTATGCTGAATGGGGACGAAGATCTTACGAACGTGGTAAAGCTATTATACATAATTCTAAATGTCAAACAGTAGGATTTAACTAGGTGACAAATAAGACATTAAACAGGCCACAGTCTTTGCAGAGATCTTGACATTACTTTGTGATGGAAGGAGGATTGCAGACATGAATTGAGTTCAAAGGCTTCTAATGAAAGCAGGGTGGGGGATACTCCTTAGTCAACAGAAGTCTGTGTGGGATCTGATTTAACCCTTGAAAGATAAAAAAGATCTACAAGAACCAAGTAAAATAAAGCAATGTTAAAAACACCACCAAAACAACAACTAAACCCTAAAAAATGCCATGGATACACATATGAAACTGTCCATTTGGCTCCTTTCTTAGCATAGCTTATCCAGTCCCATTGCCTACAATATTTGTATCACTATCTTCCCACAATGCAATGCTCTTGATAAGCTAAGTACAAACTTGCAATCCCCAAAACCCACAATCTGAACCAACAACCTTTAAAGGAAGAACCTCCATCCAATTGAAAAAAAAAAAAAATCTCTGGACTAACAATATAACAATTGCCTACTGCAATTAAGTGTGGTCTGATTTAATTTAGTGTAGTCTCTGCATTGCATTTGTCACCTCCAGTACCTCAATTACTATGAGACCAGCTGCTCTAGGCTCAAAATTAAATAGTTATTAAAAAGCTAGGATGACTTTCACTATGTTTTTCATCCAGAAAAAGCACAGCTATAAAATCTCTTGTCTCAGAAACTTTTAGTATTGGGCTTTTAGTACTGATATGTCAAGGATGAAAAAGAGTTTTTCAAGCCCTATTTCTAGATAGACAAGAGTATAAGTAAAACTCCCAGTATCTCAAGGGCAAATATTGCTTAGTATGAACCACAAATCAGCTAATTCTGCTACAGAATTCTGTATGTGAAGGCGTGACATACAGAGGAGACATTATCATTTTATTAAAAGGAAAGAAAATTACATGAAAGAAAGAAAGAAAGAAAGAAAGAAAGAAAGAAAGAAAGAAAGAAAGAAAGAAAGAAAGAAAGAAAAGAAAGAAAGAAAGAAAGAAAGAAAGAAAGAAAGAAAGAAAGAAAGAAAGAAAGAAAGAAAGAGAGAAAGAAAGAGAGAAAGAAAGAGAGAAAGAAAGAGAGAAAGAAAGAGAGAAAGAGAGAAAGAGAGAGAGAAAGAAAGAAAGAAAGAAAGAAAGAAAGAAAGAAAGAAAGAAAGAAAGAAAGAAAGAAAGAAAGAAAGAAAGAAAGAAAGAAAGAAAGAAAGAAAGAAAGAAAGAAAGAAAGAAAGAAAGAAAGAAAGAAAGAAAGAAAGAAAGAAAGAAAGAAAGAAAGAAAGAAAGAAAGAAAGAAAGAAAGAAAAAGAAAATTTTAACTTGTTTGGGAGAACAATATTCAAGTTTTATTCATCTTGAGTTAGAAAAATGTAAAAATCTAGATTAAATAAAGTTGGGTTTGTTGGGTTTTTTGGGGTTGTCATTTGGTGTTGGCTTTTCTTGATTGGTTTGGTTTGGTTTGGTTTTTATTTATTTTTACTTTTATTTTGCAAGCACCCCAGATGAGGAAAGGCATCAAAGTAAACTAACAGTCTACTGGACTTTACACATTATTCACAATTGTTATTGTGCTTAGAATGACAGAGTGGTTAAGGCTGAAAGGGACCTGTACAGATAAACTAGTCCAACCTAGTAGAGTCAAAGAAGAGACGGGTTTCTCAAGGCTGTGTCCAGTCAGGGTTTGGATATCTCCAAGGACAGAGATATAACTACATAGTTCAATAGCTACACATTTATATAACAGACCCCGCCTTGAGACATACAAGCAGTAGGGACTTAATTTTTAATTTATCTCAGCTGATTCAAGATCCTTTTAGGCTCACATTATAAATCCTTTTTCATACACATCCTTTTATGCACAGAAAGTCACATCACAGGGACTGCTGTTATTGAATACCTGGTTTCTACCTGAGCAGAGAGCTGCCACTCTTTGGCATCCATAAAGGCTTTTTTAATCTTCACTTAAGAAAACCCAGGTCGTTTTGTATGTAGTGCAAAATACTTCTATTTTTGACTAAGGAGTCACTTGCAGACTCCAGGCAGAGTTCTGAATGCAGCACCTCAGGATGGCAAGAATCATGCATACCTCTGAGGGTAGGAAAGTGTTTCCTATTAATGGGAACAAGCTTCCAAAATAATCAGTTATTCCAAAGAAATCCTACTAGTTCGCAAGCGTATTGAGAGTTTATGCAGGTTTGCCTTGCATTAGAGTACAGTGGGCAAGGTATTATAGCTAAATTTATATGTAGCCATTAACTAAAGTTCCACTTGGCAGCTTCAAGGATGAAATAATCAAATGAGACAGTAAAGAGCTGGAGGGAGCTCCCAGTGTCTTTGTGAGACCTTTACTAAAACGTTACAGAGCAACCTCTCCCTGCAGATGCACTCAGATAATCCATGCCAGATATAATGTATACATGGGACACTGAATAATATTTGAGAAAATATTTTCTTCTGTTGGAAAAGCGAAGACTATACCAGGTGTGACATATTTTCTTGTAGTATCTGCAGCAAGCATACCAGGAAAACCAAGATGACCTCTAACTGTTCTCCTTCATCCTGACCACCTCCTCCTTGTTTGGAGTCAGAAGATTTGTGACTTACCTCCTGGGCTGCAAGGGCAAAATGGAAATGGCACATCCTTTTCAATGAAGTACATATCACCCACAGAAGGAATTGCTATTCTGACTCATACAGAGGAGAAAACAAGAATATGATCTTTACTCACATCTGTTTTGTGTAGGCTGGTATACTGTTGTCAGCAATCTTCCACTCCAAGAAGTGGAAGGATGATGATTTCTCCAATATTCTCCCAAGTTCTTTCAGGTTAAAAGAAGAAGTCATATTATTACATTTATGTCAGAATAGGGAAGGAAAAAAAAAACCAAGAAAGAGAAGATTCTCCTACAGAAATAAGAAGTGGCAGAAGTCATCATGTTAACTTTTTTTCAGGAAAAAAAAAAAGCAATTTTAGAAAAAGCTCTTCATTTTCTTCCTTCATTTTAGAACTGAATACATTGTAGCAGTTAAAATAGTATTTTTTGCCACTTTAAGAACAAGTGGTTAAGATCAGTTGGTATTTGTTTTCTTTCCATATTTTCCTTTTTAAAATGTATTTTATTACAAAAGCTAGTTTATATCATAGTAACTCTTGGAAAAGTACAGAGAAGACAAAAAGTTTGGAAAAATATACAACTTCAAATTATTAAAGTCTGGTAAATTTTAGACTATCCTACTATCACACATATTGGTTCTAGAGGTAATGGAATTCTATTTTAAGGAACCAAAACAGTATTTAAAAATGTGCATTCTGTTTTGTGTGAAAAATAACTGAATATATATTTTCACCAGAAACTGTTTGCACTTAGATGTTAATTGCATCTGTGTCACATTTAGGGTCAGGGCAGCCCCTTAGACCTAAAACAGATGCTCTCTGTTAACCCCCCTCCCTCCCCAAAGGGGAAGAGAAAGGGAAAAAGGGAGAGAGACTTAGCGATTAGAAAAGGAAACTAGAACAGCTTTAATGAAAAGGAAAATAATAATAATAAAAATGGAATATATAGAAATATATACAAAACCAGTATGGAACCCAACCCCCCTGATGGTAATTACATCACCGTCACCACTGATGCTGTGCAGGCACCGGGGCAGTCCCAGAGTGGGCCCCGCAGCAGACAGGGACTCTGTTCAGGAGCTGGATTCTGGTACCGGATTCAGGAACACACAGATCAGTATCGAAGACAGAATGGACAGAGTACTCCTTGGATGCTCTGAGGAAGAAACTGGAAGAGGATCCGAGCCAAGCCAAGTAAAACTGGCAAAGTGGTCTGAGAAGGGAGAAGAGAGAGGAAGCCCCAAAAAGAGAGACCCTCCAGATCCCTCAGCTCTAAGCTTAATATTACATATATGGGCTGGAATCCTTTGCTGGTCAGTTTAGGGTCACCTGTCCTGTTTGCTTCTCCTGCAGGTGCAGCCATTTACTTTCTGCACCCCCCAATGTGTTACACAAGATCCAGCAATGGCCTTGGTCTGCACACCAATCCTTGGTAGTTACTCTAAACATGGGGTATTATCACTGCTAGAAGCAGACACTGCCTGGGAAAACAGGCTGCTAACTTCAGACAGTGCAGTTAGTTAGAAGAACTGAGCTGAAAAGTAAAATCACTGAACAGAATTAGTTCTGTTCTCACTCAAACCAGGACAACCTGATTGTAGCAGGATGCATAAAGATTATCATAGTTGTCTGCAAATTCATAGACCATGCAGATGATTCTGAATTGAAGCCCTTTGAAATTCTTGCACTTACTCATCTGGTTGATCAAATTTGCACCAGCAATTTTGAGAACAATATTTTACTACTAATGGTTCTGAACTGAAGGACATATAACCTCACTGCAAATACCTGTAAATTACATGCATACTGTAAAATGGTCAGTCAACTAAGTTTAGGATTCTTTCCCACTTGTCACTCCATTCTCATCCTGTTCTTTACACAAATATGGATATGGAAGGAAAATATGTGGTCATCTACTTTGGATGACATCCAGCTGATTTTTAAGCTGAAAGAAGTTCAGCATAATTTTCCAATCTGCACTGAAGATTACAAACCAGCAACAGAGTCTCTACAGCCTACAACAAAAAGCCATAACACAGATCGTTAAAATTTGTTATCTGCCATGGGATTGTGCACATCCCTGTGCAAAAGAAGAAACTATCATGAGACAACTGATTGAAGATGCCTGCATGGGTAACAGGTGATGACAAAGGTGAAGTCACCACAGTAACGTACTCATTATGAATTGCTCTCAATTTACCAAAACTTAAAATGTTTTTTTAAAAGCTTTAAATATTGAAGACAGTGAATGGTTTCGTATAGACCTCAGTGTAAAAAATTTATGACTTCTTGCAAGAGAGGATGAGACGAGGTTGAAAAGAAAGTCAGAGTATGCCAGATGATGCAAAAAAGAGGAACTAGGCAGACATCAACTATAAATGTCCATGATAAAAAGAAAAAAATGGTGCATCACTTCTTTCTGAGAATTCAGGTAACAATAAGAAAAGAATAATTGTCACCATTCTCAGAGCTCCAAGATGACATTTGAGTCAGAATAAAAATGTGAGATTACAGGTCATATTTCCTGGATTCTTTTCAGTCTTATTTTAATTACTTGGAAACACTGAAACATTTAGCCCAAAGCAAGCTCATATTTTTTCTTCTGTATGGGTTTTATGTGAGGACTGCAAAATTAAACTCTGCTAACTGCTCTTTGATTTCTGTACTTTCTTTTTAACTCTGGAGCTGACTTTCCCATACTGTACAGGAAGTGATATAACACCACTTTTTAGCTATATTATTATTATTATTAAATTTTGACAGTATTTATTAAGCATCATCATGTTTCTTATTTGCTGCTTTATTTATTAGAGTTTGGATTTGCTGTTCCAAACACATTTTAATGATAATTTCAGTGGTGTTATTAATTTCAATATTTATCATCATAATTGTGAGGTGGAGCATATTACCTTAGCAATATATATAGTCATGGATGAATGATAATTCTTCATTTTGGAAAAAGAATTCTGCTTCTCAAGTTTAGGGATAGGTGAAGGCTACAACAAGCAAACTGTGTGAGAATAAACCAGTGTATCTGAGAAAGAAAAACTTGCCTAAACCCCATAATATCTTCAGAAGTAAAAGTTCATCTTAGCAAATACTTGTGTAAGGTAAATTTTTACTTTTAAAAAAATAAACTTGACCTAATTGTTTTGCATTGTGCCAAAAAAGAAAAAGAATCAAAATAGAACCCCAGAGACAAAACCCCATTCAATTAGACCAGAACATTCAATTACTCACAGTACAGACTGTACTATAATGAAGAAATTTCACAGGAGTCAGAATGCATAATGATTCCCTACCACTATTAATCTTTTTCAACATTTATTAAATTCTCCCCACCTTCACCAGACTGTGTCAGGCAACCCCTACTTATTTCAAGGTAGGTGCCTGGTAATGAAATGCCTGTATGCAAGAGCCCAAAGCACTGAAATCTGGAGAAAAGGAGTCAAGAAAAAAACCATAATTTTTGTGGTGAAATTCTTCAGATTATACAAATATATCACTGATGTTTAATACATGGGGAGCTAGCTTACATAGGAAAGTCTAGTATATCCATATCTGAAGATGGACAGAAAATCTCCATATCCATCTCTATAATTTTGGGAAGGAGTAGGAGTCTGTCAAACTTGAATTTTTAGTTATCTCAGTATCATGCCAACCTGAAACCTGTGAAATCTGGGTTCAAACTGTCTGTCCAGAAAATCTATTCATGTGGTGTCTTTACTGATAAAGATTTGTCTCTGATAATGAAGGTTTGATTAAAACCTGTAAGCTAAAATAATTTGTACCTGTAACTCAGATTTTCATTATATGTGTTATGAAACTTTTAGGAAATTAACTCTAAGTATAAATCCAATTAGAAAGAACATGCAGGAAGCTATAAGTCTGCTGGTTTTAACTAAAGAATCAGGCCCTCAGAAGTCCACTGGGTTTACACCTGTAGCTAAAGAAATCCTGAAGCAAACATGCCTACAGTACAAAGTAGAAAGGATTGAGAGAAGAGATAGTGGAAAGAACAAACAAAAGTATAAAAGCTGAAGATACATTCATACGCAAGGGTTTTTTCCTTTCAAGTTCATAAAACTCTAAATACAATTCAAATATTAATTTGATAATCAAATTTGTCTTGAACATCTATACAAAGGACGTATTTTTGTACGTCCTTTTTTTGCTTTTGCATGGGAAAAATTGCTTTTGCATGGGAAAATGCCTATTAGTTGCAGTAATTAACATTTGTGCTGTTGGCTTGGTGTTTTGTGTACCATTTTCAATAAAAAATACATTTTCCATGGATAGAAGCCCTGAAAACAATGATTTACCATGGAAATATTGACACAATGCAAAACACAATAGCACCGGTTCTGCTTTTAGACATAAATGATTCATACTGCAATGAGTCACTGTTCTATATAGGGCACTTTATTTTCTGGATTCATTACTGCTCAGTTTATATCATAAAACTTTAAACTTGAATGATTGCTGTCATATTAACTTGCATAACTACAATTACTAATAAAGACTACAGAATTATCTACAGAGCTACATAATTTGTTCTCCAGTGTCACAGATGTAGATAACAATGCCGTGTTTCATCAGAAGCTTCTCATCCTTGCGCTTTTGAAGATTAGGTCAGTATGCCATATGGTAAACCTCAAGTTCCCTCAAGGAAAACACTTCTTTGTAGTCAATATATCTAAAAACCTGTAATTACTTGGCCTTAATTCTTTAGGATTATTTCAGTTTTACTCTCTTCTGCTTATTTGTTATTTCTTATGTTTATTGAGAGCTAGTCATTTACCTGATGCTGTGCAGACATAAAGAGGTAGGTTGAATAATACACTTCTTCATTCATAATGTTCCTTTTTTGTGCAATAGAGTATTGTCATTTTGAGATTCCAGGTAGACACTTGTAAATCAAACTGAACTCAGAATTGATATACATGCAGCCAGATATATAAGAGGTATTTCAAGTAGAGAAATAGCCTGTACTTTCACAAGCTGAAAAACATATCACCAAAATACAAAACATTTTATTTCCATATTCTCTGTTGTCCTGCTGTTACAAAAAAAGACAGCTTGTAACAAAATCCCACTTCCAAGTCAGAATCTTTTGAAAATTTAGATTCATATTTTGAGGCTACAGCCCATTTCTAGCTAGAGTTATCCAGATCCTTCTTGATTTTAAGCCCCAGGTCAACAGAATGAAAAGGAGTGATCTCACCAAATATTTTGTGATGTAAAGTGATTTCTAGTATCTTATAAAAATACTTTGGGCCAATTCAATACTAACCAGACTGTGTTTTGTGTGGTCAGAATGAACACCTATTTCCTCCTTAGTGTACTACTGTCTTTGCTTCAGGGCTTTCTAGGTGCAACAGCAAGAAGTTAGCAGTTCTTCAAGTTAATAACTGGGCATTTTGATGTATAAGGAAAACCACAGCACAAACACATGAGGGAAATACAGCCATGCCTTTCTAAATAATATAAAGCATAGCAGTCATAGCTGTTCAGTTGTTCCTGCTCAGAATTACAACAGTAGGAAAAAGCTGATGAGGAGGTGGATTATCTGTTCCTTGAAATCCTGAAATAAATGAATTATACTTTTCTTAGCATTTAGAACTTTTCTTAAGGAAAAAAAAAAAAAAAAAAAAGTACCAGACACAGCCAAATGCGTCAGGCAGATGTGGCTGGAGAACCTACCTGAGGTGCCAGCTGGATTTGTATTAACATTCTTTGAGAGACTGAAGACACAACTGGATGTTTTGAATTTAATATATGTTAT
Organism: Todiramphus chloris collaris; assembly: GCA_025345505.1. Lineage (NCBI taxonomy): Eukaryota > Metazoa > Chordata > Aves > Coraciiformes > Alcedinidae > Todiramphus > Todiramphus chloris. The sequence continues at coordinate 34,105,977 of JANVCC010010406.1, forward strand.
TTCCTGCCTATTGGCATTACTTAGAGGACATTTGCTGTCTATTCTGCTGTGCCCTTCACATATGGGCTGGTTTTTTTCCCTGCTTTTTTAATATGGACATTTCATGAAATGAAACAAAAATATGAAATTGTTGCCTTAAACATTTGGCTCTAAACACTCACTTCTTAAACAAAGACAAACAGCAGTTCACAGCAAGGAATAAAGGCAAATGATTAACACATTTTAGGATAAATTTTTGGCAAGAAAGAAATTTGTGAAATAGTTTTGGACTTTTTTTTTCTAAAATAAAGCTGCTTACTAGAACTACTAGAATGTTTCTGTGCGAAACTTATTTGCAGATCACATTGTCATTATGCAATACAAGCCCTACTGGTGACAAAGAATATAATTAATCCAACAATTTTACTTATACAGATCAAATCAGTAAGCTTTACATTAAGACTGGTGGGCTTGGCCCTAATCTTAGTGGTCAAATACTCTGCTTCACCATCCAGGATTCAATTAACAAGTTAGTGTCTTATTGGCAAAATGCACTGGAAATAATGAGAGCACAGGATTTAAGGTTCCTCATATGGACTACATACATCAGATTATGAACGTTCCAGGATTAGTGTATTCATATGCAAGTATGCATATAAATATACACACATGTTCACATGTGTTTTGGATGTGCGTGCCTGTTCCTATACCTTTTAGATATTGTTTACTTCTAGCAGATGAATTGTGCACATAGTTTTGAGAACTGTTACTTGGATGCTAGCAAGCAACTGTTAGACATTCTGTTTTGTTTCACCACTTAAGTAGTTCTGTAGTAAGAGATAAATAAAACTATAGAGGTTTTATTGTTGATTTGGGGTTTTTTTATAACTTTATTTTACAGAATGGTTGAATCCCAGTGCCCTGCAGTCCTACACAGACATGTCCTTACTCCTGCATGAGCCTGTCCACAACCCATCAGGTCCTTATCTATCCTTTCTTGGCCTGACAGCTGAGCAAGAAACAGCACACATTGTGGCCTGGTGAAAATCACAGCCAAGCTGACTGACCAGCAGCTCTCCTTAAGCTGGTTGCTGTTTCTTGGAGGCTGAATGAGCCTAAACAGAACAACTCATCTTGGATGGATCAAACAACCAACTCTGGAGCCCAAGTGAGGGCCCTGGTCAATATTTTGTGCTGGCTGGTTCAAAGAGCTTAATATCTTTGAAAACTCAATGTCTTTGTCAAATTTCACTTAAACTGTCCAAGGGACTCCAGGGTACTAGTGAAAGAGACACAGAGAGTATGAGAGCCTAAGCCTTGTTTCCTCAGGAAACCAGGCTAAAATTCTGCCAAGAGATATTTTTAATGTTCCAAAAATGTTCAAGATACAGAAAAGAAGTATCTACACTCCATATTGTTTGGAGGAAGATTTCAATGTGCAAAATGAGAAGAAAAGTAAAAATTCAGTGAATGTTATCCAAACCAATGATTTTTGATTGAAAAGGAGTGTCAGTGCTTTCCACAACTGACACTTAAATGAAATCAGCATCAGTATCTACAACAATTATTAATGGCTCTTAATTATAAACCAGTTCATGGCAAAAACATGTCTCTTATTGGAGAGAGGTTATTCTCACTAGACCCACTTAGAATGTCACTCCATATAAATTCTCTATTCCATGTTGTGTTTTTGTTCCCTCCACAAATATTTACAGATGACTCCATACAGTACTCACTCTATAGTTTGTCTGATATTTTGTGGCCTTTACTCATGACTTCCCGATCACATGCTATGTTTTTAATTGAAGAGATGGCTAATGTATCTTGAACATGAAATAGAAATTAACAAGTATGGAGGAAGGAATATTCTTTTTCATGTAAGAGTGACTATCTAGACATACCTCCACAAGAAGCATTAATGCCAATATGCACCTATTACTTAAGTATGACTGAAAACTGTCAAAAGATAGGGAGAGGATAGAGTTTTAAACATCTGCCTTATATCTTTGTAACTTTAAAAATCTGAACAGTCCCATTGACATTAATGAAGTAACCCACAAATTTACAGTTACGGAACTGATAAAGGAATATAATTGAGGACATTTGATCAGTCTTACCTGGGAAATCATTCCTACCATGAACTAGTAACTAGATCACTCCTTCTGGAATTGAAGTATAAACTGTAGAAATAAGTCAAGCTGCTTTAGCACTGGAAAAGAATTTATTCTTTTCCATTATGCATTTGCATTTCAGTAGTCATAAACGATTTTTCTTCCCAATAAGATGATCATTCAGAATAATGTTTAAACAGCACTACAACAACTTATTGCAAGAGACGAGTAAATTACAAGGTCTCAGTTTCAGTAGCGAAGTGCCTTGAGAGAGTCCTGTATCAGCATCTTGCAAGATTGTAAACACCCCAAAGGCAAAAGGATGGGTCTGTGTGCCAATATAGGGATAGTGAGAATTCTCTCTTGTGCCTGCCTGCTCAGCCTTGTCATTAACGATGCTCCCTGGCCCTGTATTGTCCGAGGCCAGCTTGTGCTTTTCCAAACATAATTTGAGTGATAGGAAACTCCAGGAACTATTCTGAGTAGGAAGACTGTAGTGTGACTATCCTGTTTTAGGAGTTCTAACTGCAGACAGGAAAAGGAAACTTTAGCTATATGGACTCACCCCAGGCTTTGTTAGTTGGCTTTGGAGTCAGAATATGGGCCCTGGTTTATTTTAGTTAGCAATACAGAAAAAGCCTCAGTGTCTACACTTGGGCACTTAAGACCACATGATGGTCCTCAACCCTGCCATGAACAAGCTGACATAGCTAAAACCGGCTTTTCTTTACAGAAAGAATTTTAAAATATAATGGCAATAAAGACATGCAGAAATACAATCACATAGCTCAGAATTATTTGCGGAAGCAGATAAGAGCTTGCAGAATAACCCAGAAATTCCCTTGATCCCTGTAAATGTCCTGCCCTTGTCCGCAGGCTTCATGGGTAGACCACAACAGCAAGTGTGCTTGCAGGCACTGAGTCTGTAGATTGAATCTGCAGGGTAAAAACTGTCTGCCCTATTTTGGAGGTAGTGGCTGTACCTTTGGCTATTTCACAACTCTGCTAGAGCAAAGCAGACTGGAGCTCACTCAAATTTGCAGTGAAAACTATATTACATTGTATTACAAGAAAAAGTGGTAGAACTCTTTGGAAATTGTGTTCCATCCCAAGTAGATTGTTAAGAAATTAATGGAATTTTTTCTTTCATTTATTATGTTACAGTATTTGCATTTGATGAGAAGAGTCACTTTCGTGACTAATTTAATTTTATTTTGAAACACATTTACTTTGGTGTACATTCTTTGATATTGATTCTCATGCATATGCAGGAGAATGCTTAAGTAAAGAGGTGAAAATGCCTTGAATTATTTATTTAGCTGGTCTGTTATGATATAGAATCATGGATTTCTGTGAGACTCAGTTGTGCTTTTTGTCAGTATATATGAGGTACATTTAAGCTCTCTCCTGTGTATTTATCTGTTACTTTATATTAGATCTCCATAGTCTAATTCCCATTTGATTTTAACATACACATTGCCTCTAGATTACTGGGAGAATAAATTCATAATGCACCATTTCAGCTGTTCCTTTATAATTGTTCCATATGCCAAAACAAAACACTAGATTTTTTTTTTTCAAAAGTGTGCCAATTTTCACTCAGCTGAAATCCCAATTGTTTGAAAATTCATATGTGCAAGAATATGCTATCAAAAGGAATCAGAAAACACTGTCAAGCAACACTTCACTACTGTGAGCAACTGATTTATATTTGTAACTGCAGATTTTTAAAATCAAGAGTAAAAACAAAGAATAAGAAATAATAAATAATTTTTCAGACTATCAACAATGTATCAACTTCCTAATGTGTTTTTTATCTTGCATAAAGCACTGCTGGAAGTTTTTATTGCATTTTGCAGCATAAACAAACCACAATCAATGTTTAAATTCATTACTTATAAATATGTTTAAACTACATGCTAATATTCAATAGCCAAGTTTCACATACCCTGTTTGTTTGTTATTACACTTTGAATAACTGAAATTAAAAAGAAATATACAAATTTCCTACTGTACTCAAGTAATTACACCTTTAAAGAATACACTTGTGATTAGCAGTCCTTTGAAACAGCAGTCTGCCTATCTGTCTACTAAAGGAGTTTGCACATGCCGTCCTTCCCAAGTGATAGTATTCAGACTTCCCTTATATGCAAAACAAGGAACAACACAAGCAGCCTTAAAGCACTGTTTTCAGCCATTTTTGAAACTTGACAAAACAAGCAATGTTTATAACTGCTTATGGGCATCTGCCACTTGTTGTTTGTTTTCCTCTCTTTGTGATGTGGCCATCACCTCTTTCTCACCCTCATCCATTTCTTTGTCAATATGGTGCAGCTGGTGCAGAAAGTGCATTAATAAATTGAACAGGGCCCACGTGCTCTGGTTCAAGTACCTGGGGCTGTTTCCATACTGACCTCCTGATATAGACAATGTACAACAGGGACACTGGAGCACATGTGCTTGAGTACCCCACTCTGCACTGATGTTGGCAGGGACATCTGCTGTTTTACCTATCTGGAAGGGTGCATAATGTTTCATATTCGTATGATTTTTATGTGTTTATGAATCTTCAGACAGAAAATACTATTAAATACTATTAAATTTAATTTCAAGGTAAACTAAAGTATTTTTCATCTAAAATGCTAAATATCTTGGAGTTTTAGACAAATTTAGAATCATTAATAAATGGCTTTTAAATACATCTTAAAACCAAGCTGTGTAAAATTAATTCTTTCTTACTTTTAATACCAAAATCTGGGGTAATGAAGGCTGTTTGTGATTCTCTGTTTTGTTGTTTCTTGTTTGTTCTTTTTCTTTGCAGATGTAGTTTCCTCTAATATGGAAAGCAATTTTCTATTGCTGCTTTGGATATTTGTCGGGTCATCTGTTACAAAAGAAAAGCATCACTCCAAACTCATGTTTTGGCAGATAAAGAAGTTATCTGTTTTGTGTCTTGCTTTAGTTGCTCTGTAAAGACATGTTATTAGAAACATATTTTTATTCCCATCTGTTTGTTGTGACTACCACTGTAGGTCTTACCTAGTAACTTTTCCTAGATAAAGAAATATTTCTGAAGACAGAGAATTTCACGTATTTTTTATAGATATTAGTGATACCAAAATTTACAGTTGTAACCAAAATTTACAGTTTATCCTCCAAAAAGAAACCAGAAAAATAGTCTCAAAAGTTTTGCAACTCATCAGAGTCTCATGAAGAAGGGAAACTGTATAGCATCCAGCAAAAGGGGGACAGAACTTGAGTGTATTTATTCTGGTTCATTGCTAATCTTTCACTCACGAGTACAAAACAACATGAGTGAGAAGTTTACAAGAATAAAGACTTCAAGACAAGGTCATAAAAGAACTGGAATACTAAAGAATGCTATTAGCACAAGATTGATAAACATGACTAATCTTCTGTAGTTACACTAAAACTCTTATGTAAACCTGATTAATCACTGTCACAATGTTAGTCTGTACATATTTTTAAAACAGTAAATTAATTTCCTTTGCCCAGCAAAATATGGTATTTTGTGTATTCTTTGAAGAACAGTTTTACTCTAAGTATATGTTCTTCAAATATTTTAGAGTCATCTGTTACAACACACTCTAACACAATGTTAAAAAAGAGTATATAGGAATTCCAGATGAGACGGTGTTCACTGAACTGATTGTTCTCTCCATTGTCTTATTGAAGGATTACTGAATAATGCACTGAAAAATGTTGAGTATGGAAATACAAGATATGTGTGTTGTTAAAAAGTATCTGTAAATGTTAATCCAAGTTATGTATTCCTATGTGCTTTACATCATTGTCATCACATACTTGGAATAAAAGTTGATCTGGAACAAAAGTTATGCTTGTCCTCATACAAACTTTGTGTCGCAAGTAGAAAGTAGATTATTTCTTTAAAAAGAATAACAATCAGAGAAAAAGATAAGCTAATTTTCTCACACTGTTAAAGCTGGAAGACAAAGTTGAACTGTTTAATGATATATATATATTTTAAATGAACTAAATCTAACAAATGAAGTTTTTACTCTGTACTCTTGAAAGTTGAAGGACATTAATAGCTTACGTCCATTTTCATTTTACTATATAAAAGAGAATATATATTATTTTATTCCCTATATTTCCAGTAACAATGATAACTAGAAGGAAGTAAATCTTGGAAAACTAATGCTTTTGATACTATAGTCTCTATTTGAAGAAACCTTTTAACTGGCTTTAAGACAGTCTTGCTGTCCTGCGTCATAGTATACAAATGCATATTACAAAATTAGATCACTATCATGTTAATTCACTCACTAGTAGTCAAGCAAATAAAGTCACTTCAAAAGTTAAAATGGTGGAACACATAGAAATTGTAAAGTTGATGAAGTTTCTTAAACAACAGTGTTGGAATGAAGTGTCTGTGTGTAATTACCTGGGAGGTATTCCTTATAGCAGTTTAAATAAAAAGGTCATCTTTAAAACTCTCTCCAGGACTTAGAACTGAACTTGACAAAATCAAAAAACTCAAAATAGAAGGGTTGAACAACAAATGCTGGACATTATTACATTATGTAACAGTTTGGGCCCTCGTAGGTTTGAGGAACAAAGGTCAAGACCACAGAGAAGACAATCTAGGATTGTACAGGAGAAAAGCCTCTTCTTTACCCTGGATTGCTTTAATTCTGTGAAAATCGTAACCAGTTTATACCAGAATTCTTCTCAAAGCAATTCATATGTACTTGCACATAATTGGTGTGAAGTTTTGAAAGAAGTACAACCTTTATTTTAATGCAAAAACCTGACACCACCATCTTCCTAGACCCTCTGAAGAAAACATTCATAATAATAACTAAATGGGAAATTCACTCTTTTCACCACTGAAATTATGGATTACACTCAAATGAGCACCTTCAGATTAGATATTTTCCTCTGGAAGAAACTAAACCTTGAAACATCTTACTTCAGTTCTTCCTGCTCTGCTAATATCAAACAGAATAGTTTGGTATTAGCAAATTGGACTGTGTCCTGAAAGATGTCAAGCTCTTCTAAGGACAGGAATAGAGCCTTTGAAATCACAAGAAACACTTTTCTTGACCTCTGCAAAGCCCATGAAGAGCAAATCTCCAGCTGCCACGTAATGAAAAAAACAAAATCACAATGATAAACTGACATTAACAGCTGTGTAGTGTTTGCAAATGTTATTTGTTCTTTTATGCCAAATTTTTGTGATTTTTATATAAAATTGTAATGTGTGCGAATAAACAACTTTTAAATAATAAATCCCTTTATTGCTATAAATGACAAAACACATATTTCATGCTGATATGACCTGGTGAAAAAAGAGTTTTATCACCATTTGTTTCAGCCACATGTTCTCGTTCACAATATTGCTTACAGAACTAAAAATTATTTATCTTATGGATTAGAATGCTGGTTTATACCAGATTCCACAGCATTACATGATGTTAATGGCGTGAACTCATAACACAAAATATAGCCTCTTTATTAAATCTTCACTCAACTCTAGAACTAAAATATTTTTAAAGTACTACTTACTTAAGTTTTCTGATCACATTACTACATTTCTCTACTTTAGAAAAATGGACAAACAGACAGAGAGAAAGGAAGACATGTAATGTAAGAAAGGAAGAGCAGCAGTGTAGAGTCTAGATGAAGTCTGTAGCTAGTCATGTTCCCCAGGGGTCTAGTCTTGTTCAACATTGCCATCAATGACCTGGATAAAGGGACAGAGTGTACCTTAGGCAGGTTTGCTGATGATACGAAACTGGGAGGATTGGCTGATACACCAGGAGGCTGGGCTGCCATTCAGTGAGACTTGGACAGGTTGGAGAATTGGGTAGAGGGGAACATAATGAAGTTCAACAAGGGTAAGTGTAGAGTTCTGCATGTAGGGAGGAGTAACACCATGCACTACTACAGTTAGTGGCTGACCTGCTGGTAAGCATCTCCATGGAAGAAGGACCTTGGAGTCCTGGTGGGCAACAAATTAACCATAAGCCAGCAATATGCCCTTGTGGCCAAGAAAGCCAGTGGGCTCCTGGGGTGCATTAAGAAGAGTGTGACCAGCAGGTTAAGGAAGGTTCTTTTTCACAGATACTGAGCTTTCAGTGCATTTCCTTGAATCATAGGCTGTGACCACCATATGAACTGGCAGGAGCAACTACCAGCTCTGCCTGCTATCACTGTGTCATGGACCCTCCTTAGCCAGGTGAAAAAGTGCTCACCAGTATTCAAGACAGAGGAAATGAAAATTTAAATTAAAAAAACCAAACCAGTAAAAATAATTGATAAATTCAACACCTACAAAGCTCAGCTGTGAGACTAGCCTTGTCTTACATTAGATTAAGTTGCGATTCCTTTTTAAGAATTTTTGCAGTGAATTTTGAAAATCACCATGTACCTCTGCAGAGAAATATGTACTACACTAGTTTAGTGATTTACTACTTATGACTATTTGCACATTTGCAGTTCCAGCAGCTAGAATAATAGATAGGATAAAGAGTATTTTTGTTTATTTCTTAAAAGTATCAGCTACCAGTACATATCTGAGTGTCAACAAGCCCTCAGCATAGTGCCATCTTAGTGCATATGCATGACATGTGGCCATCCACTACATAAGAAATATCAACAACACGAAAAATTATAAAACATATGCAATATATTAAAAATTAAACCCACATATATGTTACACACAATTTCTTGCAATGACTATACCAAACCTCAAGAGTAAGCAAGCTTTTGGCAATTATTTCATAGTTGGGTTTTTTTTCAAATATGTATATTCTAAAGTTAGAGACCACCAATGGATGAGGGATAAAAGAAGACATGAAAGGATTTTGTACAAATTACCTAACTGCAAAGTATCACCTCTTAGGAGACTGTGACATTCTAAGAGCTTCATCTTGCAAAACTGGACTAACTCTGTATCAATAAAAATGTCTGCATGAATTCTCACAGCTGGGTGATAAAAAGAAAAGGAGAAGAGCTGGGGAGCAGGTCAGGCTTTCCTCAGTTGTTTATGTATCTAATGAAACAACTGAGGGGACTGATTCTGTATGTACCATATGGGTGCAGTATAACAGACTGCTCTCCAGGCAAAAAGAGCTGCATCCGAACAGCACAGCTGGTTTTACTCTCACATTTGTATGCTTCGCTGATGCCATTTCAGTGTCTCTCTCCCTCCCACTGACATGGATTTCAGGGACAGAAGATATGACCAGAGGACTTTTGTAAGATAATTAATAAATGAGTGTCTGGCTGTCAAACCACAGATGGTCTAACTAGTTCTAAAGTTTATAGTGAAAGAAGACTGAAGACAAAAAACATTGCCTCATTATTTATGTATTTTTGGTAAATATTTTTTTCATATTATTGTTGGATATTGATAATGTTACTGCTTTCCCTCCACTTACAGCCTTGGAAGTCAGGGACACTACAGAAATAGGTAGAATCTGAATTGGTTGTTCTTCCAACATACATGTAAATTTGGAAAGGTAAAGAAACATGTTACAGATGTTTATTCAGTTTCCTTCATATTTCCCATATGATGTTCTGAGAGTCTTTCACAATATGTCAAACATCAAAACTTTACTGCATTCTTCCAGATTTTCCAGAAAATCAAAACAGGAAGAATGTGGATCAACTAATTTTTGGAGGATACTATAAAAGACAGCACTAACCAGAATGAAATTAAAAGTTTCACCTCAGAAAAATCCTCACAAGCAATAAATACATTTAAACAATATGAATTGCAGATTATTTTCTTTAGGAAACTTCACTGATTCACTTAGTACCAGAGAACGTCCTGATAGCCTTAGACCTTTCCTGATTGTCCTCTGCCAGTTTGTACAGATGACCCCCATGTGAAAGCACTCAGCATATATCTTTACTCTATACACAATAGCTGAACACTTTTGCAAATATATAGATGTATCCTAACAGGGAAACAGAAAACTGGCTGCATAAAGCAGTCACAAGGTAAAGTCTTTGCCTTTTTGTAGCAGCCATGGCAAATATTGCAAAATGAATCAAAGAATAGTAAAACAGCCTTCTGTCATATGGAATAGAGAAAATAGTGCACCACATACAGCAGCAGAGAAAGGTTTGAAAGTCTGCGCAGATATGTACAACTATGCACATGTGGATATAGGAAGGTCAAACCTAGAAACAAGCAAGAGCCAAAATTTGCAGAAGACTCTCTCCTGTGAAAAGAATGTGAGGTTTTCAGCACTCCCAGTTGTATCTGTACTGGCCTAGAAGCCTGCCTGGGCGTTGGGCATCCCTTTTGAAATATAGCCACATCTATGCAGGTAATTACAGTCTTCCAATGCAGACTCCCTCAGGCAGCACATTCCTTTGGATCTGGTGGTAGAGATACTCATCTGGTATGCCTTATCCTATTTTTTTGCAGTTAAAATCAGTGGACTCAGGCACATCCAGTACATAGTTTACAGTAGCACAGCAGATTTCAACCCAAGCAGATTAAGTAGCTGTTGAATGAGCAACTTAGATGGTAGCTTTAAGTAAATCATGCAATGATGAACATACTTTACGTTTTCACATTAGTAGAACAAGAGAAAGGGGATATTAACGTATTGCATTTGTTTAGAAATCTTTACAGCAAAAACCCTTTTAATGACAGAAGGACTAATTAAAAATAAATAAATAAATAGATAAATACCTCATCATTTCCCTGAGATATCTCCAGAATTTAAGTAGGCAAAAGTTGCAAAACCATCTTGTCATTCTACAGTGACAGAAGTATTAAAAGCTGGAAAAAGAAAAGCCTTAGTCTAATCATAAACAGCTACAGAAACTCTGTGTCCCAGCTGTGATCTCAGGAGAGCCTCATTAACATAGGGGTGTTGCTAAATATATGTGTCCCAAATAGCTGGGACCCACAGAGACCACCTTTAGATAATGATCAAAAGAAGGTTAGCAATTACTGAATACAAACAGAAGTAGCACAGCCCTTCATGTATCTATCCCCACATCACCTATAAAACTTCAAGTGCATTAAACGTAGCATTTAACTTTGGCTGAACTTGATAAACAACTTGAACAGGATAAGAAATGCTTAAGTAGCCTCTCCTGTTTTCTGTGCTAACCCACTAATAATTCAAACATATTTAGGCAGCTTCAGCTGCAAGGCATCTCCAGTATGTCCTTAACCATTCAAACCCTAAGTATTATTGCTCAGCTCTATAGTATTTATGCACGCAAGTCCCACAAGAGCTGGTGCTGTACAATTTTGGGTGTCTAGCTGTCTAGATATTTGTGTCAATTTTTGGACCCAAATTTCTTTTTAGAACAGGCTTTTACACAAAAGAGAAACCATGTATATTACAGTAGTAAAATCACAAAAAAAGTAAATCAGTTTAGTCTACTTTTGGCTAATGCCACATGGATTTTTACATATTTATTTTAAGATATTAAAGGGTATTTCACCTTGGTTTTCAGCTCCTCACTTGTCCACATACCATTTCACCTGGTCCTCCACATTTGCATATCTCACCATAGGAAGTTCTTGAAGAAGAAAGAGAAGACGGCAATAAGTGGGAGCTTTCTGCTAAGTCAAGAGTATGTGGAAAGCAGCAGAGCCTTGTGTAAAACCATCTCTCAAATCTAAGGGGATCCATGCACTGCTAAAGTTCTTTCTCAGGAAATACTGCATCGGAGGTGTGCCTGTGAATTTTCAGTCCAGATTTGTTCATAAATTCCCTGTTCATCCATTTTTGACTTGCTAAGATGTACCTCAGCCTATTCACAAAAGTACAGTTTCTGGGCTGAAAGAAAAGACAGTAATTGATAAGCATGAAATGGTTGCTTCTGAAAGAGTTTTCCAAATCTTTCTAACTTCTAAGACTTCTCTTTCTTTCCAGGCAAGCAGATGAAGTTAAGTTCAGTTTTAAGATACTTTGTTTGGCTTTGCATTAGAGGAAGTGGAAGAGTGGAAAGCAGTGCAGACAAAAGCTCATTTCACCTACATGCCAGGTGACCCCTGCACTAGCTGCAAGCAGGTAACCTGCAGCTCAAATCAATGCCCAAACTCTATTTGCTACAGCTAATTAAAGTGAATGACCTTGATTTTTCCCCCAAAGTACCCAAATGAGGACTTCTAAGGCAGTCTCATCTGTCTTCACACTCAGTGAATAGCAATATTTTTAACTCTTAGACCTGAGAGTTTTCAGTAAGGACGTGATAAATAACTACTACTTATAGGGACTTAAATACAAAATCTAACAGATTTGTCTTGGCCAGAGGCCCAAGGTGAAATTTTATAAACTGAAAATCTCAAAATGGTTCTTATTGGTAGTTAACTTAGTTGTATCACTCCTGAAAACTTTGATGAAATTTGACCTCACAAAGAGTGGCTACTCTCTTAGTTGCAGCAGATCCTGCGATACAGAGCTACATAAATTCACGGAGGCATTGGCTTAGTGTTCTATATTACGGATAGCTTTTGTTTTATGATCTCACTGAGAGGATGGGAAAGGAGTTTAGAAAAAAAAAAAAAGAAACCCATTTTACCCACATGACCTGATCCCTTCATACTTTTCTCTCATGCCAGACCAATTTCTCTTGCAGTCTTGGAAATGTTTAAGTGTTTTCCTGCCATTATTTTTCATTGCTGCATACTTCTGAACTCGTGTAAGGAGAACCTAGTGACAGATGAAGCATAAACAACTGTGAAAGTACAATAAATAAATTGTATATCAAAGTTTTAAAGTTTTCCAGGAAGAAGAAAAGTGCCAACAAGCGAGGTAAGCTTTAGTGATGAGCAGAAGAAACCAGTTAAAATACAGTGATTTTAAGACATGTAAAATAGTTTTTAAAGAAAGTTATTCTTTTAAGAAAACAATGTTAAATAGCTTTGAAATACATGGCAAACATCCTTCTTTTCATATCAGAAGCCCTTAACTCATGGAGATCAGGAGAGATTTCTTCAGCATAAACTAAATTTAGTGGTATAGTTTGTATTGATCTAGCTAAAAAGAAAAAAAGACATTAATTCCTTCAGAGGGTAAAATCAGTTTTTATGTAATTGTTTATTAAACATTGTAATTTTGTGTGTTGGGTTTTGTTTTCTTTCTCAGAATTCCTTAGAGAAGAACACAATCTTTTAACAATTCTTAATATGCAAACCTAATATTATCTAAATCTATTATCTGCATTTGCTCATGAAAAAATGGGTGAAATGGTATACTCAGAGTTAAAAATTTTGAAGTAAAATCATACTCTTCTTAATATAAATGATTTTTTTTTCTCACTGATGTTATGCTTTATCCTAGATGTGGAATTATTCTATTTTTATGAGCCCAGTTACCTGTAACTGAGCACACATTGCAGGATGTTGTATGTTATAGAAAAGTTATGTATGAAAAATATCCACCCCTTACCTTTCTTTCTCAGAACAGATTCATTCTAAGGAGGTTCAGTTGCATAATTAACAATGCAGAGTGAATACAAATGATGTTCACAGTTGACCAAACCCCCTTTTTTTGTAAGTTTATTTGAATACTTCAAGTTTCTCTTCTTTTACACATTATCCAGCTCTAATAACTAAAGCTTTTAAGACTGACTGCAGATTGGACAACTTGTGAGTCACTGTACTGACAGTAACAGTGAAACATAAGAATGTACCATGGGTTCAAGGTCTGGGCAAGGTTATGGGAAATGCTAAGTCCATTCTTTTTTCTGCCCCAAACTTCCTCTGTGGTCCTTGACAAGTCATTTTAGAACTTTATACAAGTGTTCCCAGTTCTGAAATATAATTATGCCTTTGAAGACCCAACATGTATTGTGATAGTGACATGACTTAGATGAGGAACCAAAAAAAAAGGAGCACATGGACAAAGAGAAGTCATTTACAGACTATCTGTAAGGACATGAAAAAGTGACATAATTTTTGGACCTCAATTCCAAAACTAGAGTTATGTGAACAAACTTCTGAGCTTTTATGGGGTATTTTTTGTGTGGTGGCTTGGTTTTGATTGGTGGGTTGGTTTTTGGGTTGTTATTTTTTTTCACATAGAATCATAGAATGTTAGGGGTTGGAAGGGACCTAGAAAGATCAGATACTCCAACCCCCCTGCTAGAGCAGGATCACCTAGATCAAGTCACACAGGAACATGTTCAGTTCTTTTGTTTGTTTTTTTGTTTGTTTGTTTTGTTTTGTTGTGCTTTGTTTTTGATTTTGGTTTTGTTTGTTTGTTATTTATCTTCACAAAAGCTAACTAGAAGCTTTGGCCTCCAGTCATGTTGTTCCATACTCAGAATCAGAGCCATCAATACACTTGTTTGGTTGGTTGGTTTTTAATATAGCAATGTAAATAAATGGTGAAATCATGGACTAAATTACATGAACTGAGAAAGTAACTTCTGATAGTGTAACAGTGAAGACTATTGCAGAAGTCCAGACAAGAACACTCTTAACAGCAGGACAGGACCAAAAAAAGATGCTAAATATCTTCACTTCAGATAGTAGGATGGGGTCAAATGTAGTGCTGTAAGACAAATGGAAAAATACCAACAATTTGGATGGAATAACACAAAGAAATTAAAACAATTATTGTCTATGCTCTGACTCACTGGGCATATGCAAATTTCCCAGAGGCCATTTTCTGAACACAATATTTTCCTGAAATGACAGTAAGAAAGCTGAATCCTGTCATTTTTCCCCTAAGTGGAATCTAGATGCAAAGATGGAAAAAATAATGTTTTAACAAGAAGTTAACTTTAATGTGTAGTAAAGTGTATATATACACACAGAGATACAGTCTTGCATTATATATAGGTGTAATTAATGGTTTTGTATCTTGTTCCAACATACAGGCCATTTGCTGAAATGAAACACCTAGGAGAAAGGCTGTAGTTCATTTCACTGGTTAACTTCTATTATATTTTGGTGGATTGGCAGCTGCCTTCATATCTCAAGCTGGAGCCCATAGAACAGACTAAAGAGATACTTAACCTCTTAAATCATGTCTCTTATTTTCTGTTATCTTACAATTCTAAAATGCCTTGGTAAAAAGTATCAGGAGGCTAATAACAGAAGTTCTTCTTTGTAAATTTGTGTTTATGGCCAAAATAGCAGCTTTTAAATGCAGTTTCACATATAAGATTCCCATCTGCCTAAACATATCAGGTCTTGTTCAGTCAGTCCCAAGCTCTTTTAACACACTGCATGATAAGTACATTTCATATTTAAATCTCTGTGTTGTTCATTAAATGCTGTATGTTAAGGAATTACTGAGTTGAGAAAGTCCTTACATTGGATTTAAAATTCAACTTTCTAGTTTTTCACTACGAAGAGTATTGTAGCCAGTGGGATGTGATGACAGCAGAAAAAGGTCTTCTTCAGCTCAAGCATTAGTAGTCAAATGTTATGTTGCATTTACCTCCATTTCTGTTTTTTTTCTGGACATGTGCACTTCTTCCTAGGTGTAAATATGGATTCTGCTTATATTATCAAGTGTTTACCCACATGTACAAGGAAGAGCTGAAGAAGCAAAATACTTTCCATTGAAAATGTAATCCCTCAAAAGTATTGTAAAAACAATAAAGCTGTCTTAAACAACTTCCCTCAAATGCAGTTTGGAGAACATTCAGCATTAAAAAAAAAAAAAGACACAACAACAA
>JANVCC010010406.1:34121822-34143925 GCA_025345505.1 Todiramphus chloris collaris
AAAGAAAAGAAAAGAAAAGAAAAGAAAAGAAAAGAAAAGAAAAGAAAAGAAAAGAAAAGAAAAGAAAAGAAAAGAAAAGAAAAGAAAAGAAAAGAAAAGAAAAGAAAAGAAAAAAAGAAATTTGAAGATTGGAAAAAAACAGGCACCTTCTTAGTACACAGTGACTAGAGACAGTTCTCCCAAACATTTACTTCCCCGAAAAGCTGAATTTGACAAAAATTTCACTTACATGTGCCTATATTTAAATCAGCATAAGAACAGAAGACTCTGAAATACTATTACCTGTACTACTGACTTGAAATTATGAAATTATTCCCTTCTGGAATGCCAACAATTTTAAGACAGAAAATATGTTTATATCTAGGAAAAGATAATGGATTTTCTTGAACTAACTTTTAAGTTCACTGTAAAAATTCACTCGTCATTCTAATTTTTTCAGTATCTACCCAGTAGAGGTTTTTATGTACCTCAGAATTAATAGTGAAAGGAAACTTTCTATAAGTCTTTAGAAAGACTAACTAATGAACTCCAAAATGTTTTGCTGCATTAGTGAAAGATTCATTTATTCTTTCACAGTGCACATAATAACTGTGAAGCCAAACAGCTGGAAGCTATGCCATGTGTATATGTTACACTCCATACATTATTACTACCATCTCTGTTAACAAAGTACATTCTTTAACTAAATCCTTCTTCTCAAAGTAATATTTCTTTAAGTCTTTGACACAATGTGATCAATGTTCTGCCACCAAAGTTTATAAATGAAAAACAAATGCTGAGGGTTTGGGGGATGGTGGCTAGAGTATTTTTTTTTAAAAATGCTGATCCAAGCTACTCACTTTTTAGTTGATCTTGTGTTATTTTATCTACATGCTCAAAAAGCTTCACAGTAATTTGTCACTAATACTCCAGCAACACACTGTATATCTAAAACTGCTCTGCAGTGTACCCAAGGAAATAAGCTGTATATAATATTTCCCTCTAATTCTCTAATTGCATCATTGTAGAGAGGATGAAGATACACACATTTTTCCAACTATTTGTATAGTGAGAAACTATAACTACTTTTAGGTGGAGGAAACAGTGCTGAATTTCAATAAGAAGACTTGGAGGGTTTGCATTGAATTTGAATGCCTACCTAGATATCAAAAAGCTGTCTAGAAAGCCAACAAGAATAACCTCCAGAGATTTTAAGGACTTACTGATTCTAGCTGAGACACAGGTTCCTCATCTGTTTTGCTGGGAAATTTAGATGGATCAGGTGTGCAGGACACTGAAAATACATGTTCAAGATGACATGTTGTCTCTAATTGTGAATATCTTGAAAGCTTACTGTCAAAATTTAGACACATTTTTTGAAGGACAAATTCTTTCTGCCAACTTACATCTTTTGTGTGGCTTTTTTTTCTATTTGCAATTTAATCATGGAATGATAGAATCCTAGAACAATTCATGTTGGAAGGAACCTCCAAAAATCATATGGTGAAACCCTTTTCTGGAAAAGAAACCTAAATGAGATTATCTAGCATCCTATATAATCATGTCTTGAAAATTGTCGTGATGGGAACTCTGACACATTCTTGGAGAGGTTCACAGAATCACAGAATGTTAAGGGTTGCAAGGGACTTGAAAAATCATCTAGTCCAATGCCCCTGCCAGAGCAAGACCACCTAGAACAGGTCACATAGGAACGTGTCCGTGCAGGTTTTAAATGTCTCCAGAGAAGACTCCACAACCCCTCTGGGCAGCCTTTTCCAGATCTCCATGACCCTCACAGTGAAAAAGTTTTTCCTTATATTTCTGTGGAACCTCTTCTTCTCCATCTTATGCCCATTACCCCTCTTCCTATCATTGGACATAAGAGAGAAGAGCCTGGCTCCATCCTCCCTGACACTCACCCTCTTTGTATTTATAAACATTAATGAGGTCACCCTTCAGTCTCCTCCAATCTAAAGAGACCCAGCTCCCTCAGCCTTTCATCATAAGAGAGATGCTCCACACCCTTAATCATCTTTGTGGCTCTGCACTGGACTCTTTCAAGTAGTTCCCTGTCTTTCTTGAACTGACAGGCCCAAAACTGAACACAATATTTCAGATGCAGTCCTGTCCAAGTCTTGCTGAATGGCAGCACAGCCTGCTGGTGTGTCAACCACTCCTCTCAGTTTTGAGTCATCAGTGAACTTGCTGACAGTGCACTCTGTTCCCTCATCCAGGTCACTGATGAATATATTGAACAGTACTGGCCCCGGTACTGACTCATGAGGGACCTCAGGCCTCCAGCTAGACTCTGCCCTATGGACCACAACTCTCTGACTTCTTTCCTTCAACCAGTTAACAATACACCTGACTACCTGATCATCCAGAGTACAATTTCTCAGTTTAGCTTCCAGTGATTTATTGTTCTCCCTGGTGAAAGACTCATTCTCTTATGAAGTTTATGGAACAGTTTACTCTTTCTGAGTTACTTTGTGAGGTACTAAAATCAAGCTAAATATAATTCAAACTGTTGCTTACATAGCTAAAGCATAACCATTAATATGGCTACCACCCAGGAAACATCACATGTCCTGATAAACAATCTCTTACCTGTATTAACAATCAGCTCCTGTGTCAGCAGTCCAAAACAGAGAGGGTGGATTCATTTAGCAACCTCTGACAGTAAAGAAGTGGGGGATTTTTCAGTTGCTTGTTTACATTGATCAAATGATTTCCTTAAAATGAAAATGGAAAACAGCATTCCTCACCAATAACATGTAAGCAGTTTAGGATTAGATGAGTAATACTTCAGTGTTTATATAATTCAACTGGAATTCTCAATCAGGATTTCAGAGGAATGGTGAACGATGGGAAGTGGTCTGAGATAATAACCACCTACTAATTCCTTCTTCACAACCTGTTTTCCATGAATTCTCTTGTTTCTCTCTTCTAGTTTCAGAAGACACTGCTCCAAAGTGCAGCATGCATGAATGACCACCCTGAGGAGATACACCAGGCACAACTCAAAGAATGAGAAGAGATGAGAGAGAAACCGTTTCAATCAGTGGAGGCTGTCAGAGGCCTGGCAGTATACAATACTGGAAGTTCTAGCTGTACTTCACAGGGAAAGACGTATATGAACTTCTGGGAAAAATATGTAGATTGTAGACAGTGGGGAAATACGTTTTCTGTGTATGAAATGATGACTGCATATCAGTTTCTTTCTACTGTCTAAACTTCCTTCCTCAAGAGCTGACAATGTCTTGTGTAAAGCCCTTGAAAATGTAGTAATCCACAGGAAGAGACCTGGAGATGTTTCCACTGCTTGATACTTTTATTTTATTTCAGCTTGCATTATTTGCTAGTTTTACATATGTCTGTTTTAGCATGTGTGTGCTGCTTAAGTTTACAGCCTTGTTGGTCAGTGTGAACCTTTTTTACTCTAAATGAGTAATTCCTGACCTACTGACTTCAATCTCCAGCCACAGCAAGTTTTCTTAAAAACTGCTAGTCTGATATAACCACAAATCATTAAAAACCTACCATATTCATGTTTTCATCCTCACTTCATTGGTAAGAGAATAACAAAGCATCGTTCACTAAATAAACATGGAGAAAAAGATCAACTCCTTGTATCATGATTTAAGGCTCACACTATTTTACATGGTTCATTACAAGCTAAGTTTTGAACACTGTGAATGCAAAAATAGCATCTGTTTTCATGTTATTTGCTTATAGCTATCTGTCAGAGGAACCCAAATAATGGCCATGGGGGGAAAACTGTGTTAACAAATCACAGATCCTGAGCTCCAAGTAAGTCCAGGTTGGACATCTGTCCTTACAGGACTGGGTTGTATGATAGTTTGGTGTCATCTTTCAATCAGAAAATAAGCTTAATTATTTTCAGCATATAAGAATACTGCTAATATTATTTACAGATTCAGAGGCAGAGGGGTTTATTTCTGTTTTCTTTTTTAGTCTTGCTCTCCTTGCAATCCCATATGCCAGGGCAGGGGACTGTGCCTTTACTTAAAGATTTTTGCATAAAACTAAGAGGTGAACACTATTTGTATGTGGAGTCAGTCATTATCTAACAAGTTCACTTTCTTTTGCTAGCTTCCACATTTTCACTTTAGTTCAGTTACAGCATTACCCTATACTTTTTCACCTCACTGTAAAATCAAGAACATTGCAGGGAAGATCTGTGCATGGGATTGGTATGGTTATATTAAAAAAATACTTAATTTAACATTGACAACTTCACCACATGAGGTCAAGAAGTGCTGACATAATATCCCCAAAGGGCTTTTGGAAATAAAAAAGGCGAAGACAAGAGAATGGAAACAGTATGTAAGAGAGAACTGAACAAAACGAACAAGAGACTGTTTTGTAGAAATGATTTCCAGGGTTCAAACAATTACTGCACATCTAACTAAAATCCAATTGTTCTCATCCGTGATCTCTAAAGCATTTCTGCTTCTCACAAAAAGTTACACAGAATATTTTTGTTTTCTGTTTTATAATCCATTAAATCAGAAACACATGAATGAGGTTTATGCAATGACATATGGAAGTCATTAAAACTGCTTTAGTTCTCAACTAAGTTCCCAATCCTTTACTCCTTAAGTAAAAAGAATTCTTACTGAAGTCACTGTGAGTTTTTCTTGCATAAAATGAAAAAAAAACCTGAATTCTAAATGTAATGATCTGTGGGCTACTAAAATTGCCCAGTTACCCCTATGTCAGTCCCTTTTAATAACAGACACTCTTTTCTGCAGGATATAAATTCTCACCATACAGCAAGTGATTGTTTTCTGTTCAACCAGGGACCAATTTGGCTTCCACAAAGTCAAATGCAAAACTCTCACTGACCTCCATAGGAAGCAGGATTAAGACTTTTACATAGTTCCTTTATAAGAAATCTTGTGTCTCAACAGGCTGTCACCTTCTCAGTTAGCTGTAGATATGAGTGGGCTGCTGTATCAGTGTCAGTCACATGTTTCTTGACAGAGTGCAGAAAAGCTAACCTGAACAATGCAAGGTGAAAATTGCAAAAATCAGAGACACTCAAACTGTTATACATTGTCTACAGAAAGAACCCTTATTAGACTTTTAAGGAGATAAGCAAACAATTTTTTCAGTTAACAAATGCTTGAAAGTACATTCATCTTTGTTTCAAGCTTGTGTAAACCCATGGCAAAAGAAACTTCTCACAACAGTGGATTCAGAGATGTTCTTGCCTTTGTGAAGTAAAACATAAAGATACGAAATGTCATAATCATCCCAAGTAAAGATTGAAATGTTGTGTGAAGTTTCAGAATTCAAGTATGCTACATCAAATTCTGCTCCCATTTCCTTTTATTCTGACATTTTATATTTGCATATTATTCTTCCATAAATAGAAAATCACCTAGGTGATTTCTCCAAGCCATAAGATCTTTGACTTTGGAAAATAAAGATGGCAAGTGAAGACAGGAAGTAATTTTCAGGAAAAAAAATTACACAAATAGGAGATAACTTTCATGTATTCCCTGCTCAACTGAACAACTTCATATATATATTTGTGATGTAATACTGCATATTTATTAAAATACATATGCATAAGTCAAATTTATTTACACTTACATGGTTGCTATAGTAAAGTATTTAAACATGTTTATTTTAAAGGATAAAATCTGCTTTTAGAAATTGGAAAGGAGAATTTAGATACTGCTGTGTTGCAATACAATAGTTACTTGTTCCAGCATTTTTCTTGGAACTCACTGATGATGCAAATCCCTCTACATTCATTATCAGCTTTCTAATACTTCAGAAATTCATTGCAAGATTTGACAGAGAGCTAGAGAGACAAAATAAAGAGAAGCAGAAAAAATGGAAGAGGGTAGAAAGGAGAGAAGAGAAGAGGCAAAGAACTGCCATCTAAGTGTCATGTGTGACAGAAATTCAATCAGGTAACATACCATGTATCACTCTCACTGTAAGTGTGGCCAAAAGCAAGCTAATAAAAACCCTAATGTTTCTACAGAATTTAATATATAATCTGGCTGACAGTGAGAGAAAAGAGTTGAGGTTGGGGGGAAGCTATTATTCTAAGTGGAATGTAATGAATCATCACCAAGGTGATGATAAACACTTGTTTCAATTTACTTAATTGAAAGTGATTTTGTAGGTCACTTCATAATATACTGATTAGATTCTTAGGAAATTCAATGTTGAATGTCAGATTTTCATGGAGAATTGGATTTTCTGTACTCACTAAGACAACACTACACCACAAATCACAGCAATTCCACTGCACATTTCCTTCAAAATTTTATTTTACTGTATTCCTCATAGTTGCTTGTCCCACAAATCATTCAATACAATGTTCTCTGATTTGTCTTTTTTTTTTTCAAGAATCAGATTCTGCATAGGCAATATTTTGTTCTTAGAAACTGAATGAACCAGCACTCCTTCTAACGGGCCATAAATAATTTGTCTTTTCTTCTTTGCCCCCTGAAATATCTTTGACTGCAAAAAAAAGGCAAAGCTATCTAGCAGGAATCCTCAGAAATTCTTGTGTTTAACCTTACTGAAAGCAAATCTTGACAGTGATATTTCTAGCTAAGGTTGTCCAGTCTAATCTCCAAGCCCACAGAGAAGTTATTCCCTGCAAAAAATTTTTTTCCTCATACTGAGTTCAATAGTTCTAGTTTAGAATATTCTGATAGCAAGGCAGGGAAAAACGAAATTAGTGTTTCCCAGATCAAACAATGCTGAACAATAAGGACCTTTTATAGAAGAAAACCAGTCTGCTTTATGATACTAACCTCCAAATACCTGTGATAGGCCACACATGAGCCATGCAGTCAATGATTCATCAAATGGAATTCTTTCTATTTTTATGAGCAGTAAAGGAAGAAGAAAGTAATTTTTTTTTTTTTTTTCACTTTTACCTTCATCCTACTAAGCTACACAATGACACACATTTCAAAACTGTAGTGCCAATTAATATTACAACAAAAAATATTTCTGGTCTGTGATGAAGCCACTAAATCCTTTGCTATTCTAAAGTCATATTTTAACATAATTCTATGCTGTTGTGATTATACATTTACTTAGATGTGGAGTACACAGAAATCACTGGGTGGGAAAAGGCCAACTCAAACAATTTTCCAGTAACCTTTCCAAGTTAAATCAAAGGAAGTGTTCGGACGACAAAGAGCTCTTTACTTTAGCAACCAATGCTTAATTACCTTAGGGACTACTGACTAAGATTCCTGTTTCCTGGTACATTTTTGTAGATTTTGGATAGATGTTTTGAAAGGTCAGAAGGATGATCATTAATTTGCATGTAGTTTTTCATAGATGTGGGCATGAAATATCTGTGCCTCCTATCCACTTGTCACCGTAATGAAAGGAAACAATTTTTTTTTTCAGGAGTAGAATTAATTAAGAAATTAGTTATCAATTAACTTCTTATTAATGGTCTGTCAGTAGCATCTAAGAAATAGTGTCTTATCTGCAACTAAAAGTGATAGAAAACAAAAGATGCTTCTGACACTGAAAAGCCAGAGATAATGTTACCTCTATTTTAATTTTACTAGGTGGTAAGAAAGAGGAGGGGGTATCCTGTCCAAGCAGATAGAATGGAAAAACCTCTGTTCATTGCAGTGGTGCCAGAATTTTACCCAAGAAGTTCAAAGGGACAAGGATTGCTGGATATATAGACTTCTTGTAACGTTTCATAAAAAAATGCTATTGGACAAAGTTTACGTTCACTTTACTTAAGGTTTGTTAATACATTGGAACAGTAACCTATGTTGAATGTGAATATAAGGTATAAAAAAGAAAATGATTCCCACTCATTTATTCTGTTTACCTCATACATTTAAAAACTTCATGAAAAGTATACAAGTAGAAATATTGAAAGAGAAGATCTGGAGATCACAGAGTGGATGTCCTGTTGTAGCTGTTTGTCACACTGTAAATTCCCTTGTACCTCTAAAAATGCTGCAGGTGAATCATCACTGCTTTGTGAAATAAAATTAAGTCCCATGCTTGTTACCCAGATGTAGTTAGAGAATCACTAGCTGATGCAACTTGAAGTCAAAACACCTCTTTGAGAGCTGTCCCACTGTTCCAAGTCTGTAGTTACATACATATATATGTATAAAAATGTGTGTATATGCCTATCTACTTGTATATTATATATGTACATGTGTGTGCGTGCGCACCCTGAAACTCTACGAAGTTAAATTGTTCTTTTCAATAATTTATCTCTTTTTATTGCATTTCCAGGACAAAGTCTTCAAGGACATCATGCTGTTGTGCTCTTTTACAGATTTGAATACTGAGGTTGTATATTCTTCTGCCCATATATGTAGAAGACTAAAACAGTGTAGTACCTAGAAACAGAATAAAGATCAATACATTCCGTGCACTGTTGGTTTGCTTCTACTTTTTAAATTAGTTTATATCCAGTGTCTTTCCAGAGATTTCTTCTTTCTAAAACCAAAAAACAGAGTAACAGTCACAGTAAATACTTTGTGATAGTAGCTTTTACTATAAACATGGGAAACATCCTATTTCTCACAATTAAAACAGAGATTTTAATGAGTTTTATTACATTAAAAATTTTACCAGGTGAAGAAAGATATCATATCTTATGTGCTAGCAAAGACACAAGGTAAATATTCTAAGATACAGTCAGAGACAGCCATTATATTTTACATAACATTCTGTAGAATTACTATGGACAAATGTCATAGAAATAGACATATATATACAGAACTATAAAGTATCTGTCATGGTTATTGGAATGCATGACACACCCATGAAGGGATGGATTCACCCATAACCAAATATTTCCAGTTCTCATAAATTTAGTTGAGTGCGTGTGTCCAGCTCCGCTAGGGGTGTGTCATCATGGTAGATCATCCCAAGGAAAATCAGTTCATGCCTACTCTCAGAATCATACAAAAGGTATTTAGGGACTGTAAAAAGAAAGGTTCCAGGTGATAGTTGTATGTGATACATAGTCAAGAACTGACAAAATTTTAAAGATCTTCAATAAATGCGAAAATATGCTTAAATAAGTTGTTTAGAATCCCGGGATAAAGCATCTGTGCTGTATCAATGAATCTACATAGACTATGGCAGATAGTTTATGAGACATATGTTTTAAATTTTTTTCAATACTTATTGTAAGTTACTGGAATTATTCTGTATGAATTAAGGCTAATGTACTGCAGATGTTGGATGTGTTAAAATTAGTGTTTTAAGGACAGTGGTTTCTGAACACATTCTGTCAATGAGCCTAATTCACACTCAAGAGTTTCTACTGCTTGTCAAAAGAAATGGCATCAAATGTAACATCAGTATCTAGCAACAGATACTTTAATATGAAGATTTTTTTAAAATCAAAGTGTAACTGCTCAACATTTTCCACCTATTCAGTTTATTTGAAAAGATATATTGTTTAGGCCTAAAAGTTCTTCTTCACCAGTGAAACTGATGCAGAAACATTTCAACTATCAGAAATGTTTTGTTTGTTGAACTTAATTGGTTCAACATTTTTTTAGAATCTCCCTGCTTCATAAAACATGTAATGCAAGGTGCCATTCTTTTTCCTGAGCCCAGATCCACTGAAGATTTCCCCTCTTGCAGTGTAGTGCATGCTTCCCTCCCATCAAGCCTTATCATGGGCCTCATCTAGGTGGTATAATCTGCCATATACCTGCAGGACAGATAAATGTTTCTTCATTAGATCTCTATAAAGGATGAAAGGCATTTCAGCAAGCCAAACAGAAGCATTTGGAGAAGTTACAGATTTTTATTTAAATAGCAAGACCATCAAGAAATATGTAGTCCTCTGACTAACTGAAAACTTCTGTCACTTCTGGAATTAGCATTTCCAAAGTTCAATTTTTCAACTTTGGTCAGCATGACAACAAAACTGTGGTATTTCAGAAGTTTTATACCACTTCTAGGTTTGGACAAGCTAGTTAACAAGTCTTGCGTATTAAGCATATTTGGTAAAAATTATTCTTTAAGCTTAAAGAAACACATTTCTTCATATTATGTGTGATATTTATAGAGTTAAAGGCAAACTTTGGTCAATTTCCTGCATTGAACTCCAAAAAGGCAAATATCTCAGACCAATTATGAACTTAATTTCCTCTCCCCTTATCCCTGTAACATCAACCTGTTTTTTACCTGGGGTCTTTTTTTTCTTTGTCATGAGAGTATTCATTTACAGTTTGGTCTTCTTCTGAGTCATCCCATTAAAGGTAATGCCTTTTATTGAATCTCCTTTCTGAACAACCATTTTATTGCCCTCTCAACCATGGTTCTGGAACTCTTGTTCTGCTTCTCAGAGATTACAGTGTTGGTCAGAGCTTTCCAGGTGTGCTACTGCTGGAAATGGCTCCTATGAAAAAATTGGGATTTGCTGTTCTTTCCTCCAGATATTGTAGGATCTCATCAGTAGGCAATAATGATTTTCCCGGACATGAAACAAAAGAGTATTCTACTTTCATAGTCTTTGTAACCTTTGCCTTTATTTTGGCACTGTTAAGAGAAACAATTAAAAACTGGAGCATTTTAAATGAGACTGATAATTGAAAAGCACAGGAACCAATACTGCACTTTCCAAGTCAAAAATTATGTAGTTAGAGGAAAAGATCACCTGATCTCAAGGTCATTCTCTGTCAAAGGCTCAAATGCACTTTACTGGCAAAAGAAACCATTAACATTCCTATGATTCTTCTTTAAGAACCTACACCCTTGCACTGTAGCAAACTAAACTTCGAAATAATTAAAGTCTGATGCCATATGCCTCCTCACCATGCAACAGGAAGTTTGTGCTCCTGATGATGGGAGTCCTTAGTGGGGAATTACAGTATCCAGGCCTGATTGCTCTTTCCTTCCCTTTGAGTTACAATCTAGGAGCTGTGAAACTAATAGTTTTGTCATTCATTGTGTTTCCCCCAAAGCTGTTAAAAATTAATGAACCATTCAATAAAATTCACATGCTCACCATCTAAGACTCTGATCCTTGCAAACAAATCTACGCAGAGTCCATTGGCTTTATGCCCCCCTGAGTACTTACAGTATCAGTGCAATCTTGCATTGGTCCAAACAGAGCAAATTCACATAGAGAACTGAGACTCCTTCAGGCTTTCTCTAAATTAAGTCTTTATGGGATACCATGAGTGGCTCACATTCTCAGAAAGCTGTCTGACAGGTGTAACTCTTGGGCCAAATCTTTTTTTTTTTTTTTTTCTTTCTGCATCACACTTACCTTCCTTAGGCTGAGACAAATATTTGGAAAATTATTCTTTGATTATTTTCTAAAATAAAGGCTTTTATGTAGCCTTGTAGTTTCTTTTGATATTTTTATGGAACAAAGCCATCAATGAAGGTAGTTCATGCATATTTTTATAGTCAAGGAACATTAATTTCAGAAGCCTAGAAGACTATTTGGTGTCTTAATCCTCTTATTGTACCTACAGATAATTAATCAAATGCACAAAATAAAATGGAAGTATTACACAATCAGAGACCACAGTTTCAGAGGTACCACTGTCCATTTTCTAAATTCTCCTGTACTTAATATACATTATCTGAGTATCTGTTGTCAAGGAATTGCAAGACTCAGTTTCATTATACAACATTCAGATATTCTGATAGGAGGTGAGAACATCACAGAGATCAGATACCAGGGAAGAATACAGGGCACTAATATTTCTTATATCTGTCCAGTGGATTGGCGAAGTGAGCTCTCACATCTGGCAAGCCAATTCAATAAAGCATTTTAAATACCAAAAAACTTCTAGTCTTATATTCAATATTCTTATTCAATATACAAGGCCAAAGTGCTTTCAGCAGAAACAAGGAAGGAAGCAAGAGGGGGTGTTACAGGGATTTAACAGGTATTGCATAACTGTAGTATTATTAGTATTGTATAAAAGGTAGTAGAAATTGACCCAAGATATGCAGGAATAATTCCCTTGAAATTACTGAATTTTGGCCCTCAGTGCAAACTGAGATTTAATTTAATCACAGGTTTGACTACTTTGACATTATAACAAGCAAGCATTATTATGTTGAGTCTGAAATGACACTACAGCTAGAATGATTTTTGCTTTAGTATAGGATGTCATTATAAGTACAGAATAGCTTTTACACATCCGCATTTAATTTCAATAAAACAAATTCAATAATTAAATTATGATACATTAACAAATTAAATATTTTGTTGTAATATTTATTATTAAGATATATTTAGCTGTCACATGGAAATAATCAGTACAAAACAAAATAAACATTTTTGACCTTTAAATGAACAAATTACATAATTTTCACCATTAAATTAACAAATTAAATAATTTGTTAATACAAAAAAAATGGTATTACAATAATTTCACCTCTCAAATACCAGTAATTATTATTGTAAAACAATTAATTTGTCCTGCATTTCAGTTAATGTTATGAGATAATTACGTGGTAATGATTCTATTACCATCTTTTAAGTCTCTGCTGAAATTTGCAGGTAAAGCAGAAAAAATAATCCTGCTGCTTAGTTTGGAGGCTAAATCTTAGCTAAACACACAGTGTCTTTTCATAGAACTTCGAATTCCTTATGAAAGCTTTACTGTTATGCTTATTATCTCTTATGAAGAAAATATTAAAAATTATTTCTTTGGATGATTTCTTCCAGTTTTCCTAACATTTATTTAAGTTTCCCTACATAAACAGCTATAGCTCCTAGCAGCTCCACAAACTGTGATAGCATCTCCTGCATAAGCCAATTTTGAAGTTTTAAAATTAATCACATAAGGAGTTGATCATTCTTTGTAACCTCAATGCATTTTGCCAAGATTTCCTGGTGGGACCACTCAGATTAATCATCTACTTCTGTTTTACAGTTCTGCCAGCCCTTCTTCCTGGCTAAAAGTGAAATTTATGATGAAAAACAAAAATGAAGATAATTGAGGAGGTTAGTTTCTGGTTTTCATCAACATGTCAAATTTGACCAGCTGTGCTTTCCATGTGCCTCTGAGGAGAAGTCACAGAGCCACTGAAACATATGAGATGTTGATCTCATCTGATAAGAAGAAGGCTGAAGGATGCTGGGACTCTAAAGAGAATTTGAGATTAGAAGTCCATCAACTCTGTAGTGAGATGAAGATCCCATTTCTACTTCGATCATTTAAAATAAACAAAATTAATGCTTGTATATGTTGTGTCACTTTATCTAGAATGTCAGTTCAGCCTCATAGCTAAAAAGACCATGTATTTAAGCCTTGCAGCTTCGCCACACTTGTAATCAAATAGGCCTGTTACTTCAACAAAGTGATCAGTCTGTTTAGTTTTAAAAACCATGTTGCAATTTTTTTTTCCTCACTTAAACTGCTCTTTTCAGGAAAAAAAGATCTCTTCAGGAAACAGATCTCTTCAGGCAGTGCAGAGCTGTGTGTCCTCCAAGGCTGCATTGGACACTAAATGTTTTTTTCTCTACACTTTAGTGATAGCACTAAATTTCCTTCAAAATAATCCGAAAGCAAGGTCTGTTAACCTTATTACCTTTGAAAAAACTTACTTCTTCAAGCACATAAAGGAATTTCACTGGTGCAACTGTTCTCAGAGCTCAAGGAAATTGGACTATATTTATCTGTAAATAGATATTAAAAATTGGACATTGACAATATGTCTGTCTTACCCACTATGAAGTTACTTATTGATACTACTTCCATTTTATTTATTACACTTCTTTATTACTATTAAGATATACTATCTTCAATACAAGCAGAGTAGAATGTGTCCTTCTATAATACATCATGTAAGACCTAACAACACAGAAAAAGTGTCACCATCAATTTTCTGACAGAACTCATACAGAACAGTGCTGTGTTTCTTAATTTTCACAACTGTCATGATTTTGAACATCTACAAATTGAAGGCAAATATCGGAAAGTCCCAAACTAGTGAAAGGAGCAGGGAGAGTTACCCAATGCTCTCAATAATATGCACCTTTGCCAGGTAATGTACTTTAAAAGTAACTTTTGCTCCTTAATCTTGGATCTACATATGGAATTCCAACTGACACAAATAAGAGTTAAAAGCTCAAAGACAAAGGGAAGAAATCTTCAAGACTGTATACTCAAAGTGAAGTAAGTAATGAGGTTTTTTTTTTTTACTACTGTGCCAGATCCTAGAAAATGGAAGACTACACAATTATTATGTAGGACAGGTGGATCCAAGACACTTATATTCAGATTTACATCTGAATTTTCTCACATCTAGGAAGAGCTTTTGTTACTTAAAATGCTGCTAATCAAAAGATATCAAGTGCTTTTACAAATATCAGTATTGCAATCTGAAAAGTAGTTAAAGATGTGGAATGCATTTGGAAAGACATGAAATGATTTATGTGGAATAATACAACAAATGATTGAAAAAAACAGGGATAGAAGTTAACAATCCTGATTGTTAATCCTGCACTCTACCAAGGTAATTCTGTTTTCTAATGGAAAAACAGTCCATCACTATTTATATCAAGTCCAATACTTAGAGAAACAACCAAACTCCTTCAAGCTTATAGCTGAAGTAATCTAGTTTGGTTTTGTGTTTTTTTGTTTTTTTTTTTTAAATAGAGTAGATGAAGAGGTAATGGGTCATTTTCCAAACTAGAAAAGCAAATGGCAGTACTATTTTTGAAATCTATCCAAGCTCTGAATGTTTATATAGTAGTTGGTAAATTGTAACAGCTGACCTACTTCTGAACTGAACAGGATACCTGTTCTAGACACTTAGACACAGACGACAGAATCCTAAATTATGCAGTGCCAATATTTCATATACTTGTAAGTATACATATACTGTAGACTTCAGTGAGCAAAAATTGCTAGGACAATTCATATCTTTTTCCAAATAAGTCTGTTTTCATAACACTCTCTTGATTCTAAAATTACTTTTTATGATGTAGTGCTTAAAGGAGTCAGCCTTAAATGCAACACCATAGGTCTTCAAAGGACAAGTTATATTTATTTTACAATAACAAAATTGCTTTTCTCTCATGGCACAAAACAGCTCATCCTCAGGTGAGTATCTTCACCAGAGTCAGGGAGCCCTGAACACAAATGTGTTCTCTCCACCAGAGACAGAGAATGCAAAGAACAGCTTGGGATGTCTTTCCTTCCAGGGAACTTCACTTGTGTGCTATAGAATATATGAAACTCTTCCAGTTAGTTTGATGATACTGAATATTTTATCAGACATTTAATATAAAAAATAGCTGAGTAAAGAATTCAGAATGGAAGTGGTTTAAGGCATTCATTCATGATGGGACATCTAAAATTGATCTCATGAACACTGAATTAGACAGAAAACAACCTATTTCAAAACTTCCTATAGCCTTATGATCAGAAAACTTTTCTAAGGATGTACGATAAAGCCTATTTTCTACCTAAAAACTTTTTTCTACCTAAAACAGAGGGAAAGGTAGGGATGTTGTCCTCCATGCACTCAACCATTGATCATACAATCCCTTTCCTTCCTCTAGTTGCATTATACACAGTTACAGAGGCATGAGCCACAGCAAAAGAGTACAGCATAATTGCAAAGTGGCATGAGTCATCCATAGAACACTACTCTCAGAGCTGTCTTGAGCACAGGCACAGTTTCACATACATTTTTCCTTTATGGGTTTGTTTGTTTGTTTCCCAGTTTTTCCCTCATAATCTGAGTAATATCTGAATAACATTTATTAGATTTACACAAAAATGTAACAAAGAGTAAGCATACTAGAAGATAATAAAAATTTGTAAACAAATTTACAAATTTGGAGTCATGATCCGAGGGGTACTACTTGGTTATATAAGTCTATCACAGTTATAATTTATAATGTCTTATGTGTTCAGACTGATACGTCTTGATACGTCTATAACTACTTGTATTTGTGTGTATATATACAGCTACACATATGTGTATATATGCAGATATGCATGTGTGTATAAACACACATGCATATATATGTGTGTGTATCTATGTATACATATATATCAGCTGAGACAGGTGATTCATTTGAAAACAGAAATATTATGAACACAGTCCCCTGAAGATGAAGAGTAACTATTCCATGCAATGTGAACTTCTAAGCAGGATTTGAGTCAACACTTCAGTAAGTTTTGGTCAATTCTGCAAGGTTCATTAATTGATTTATTATCATAGAATCATAGAATGGCTTGAGTTGGAATGGACCCTAAAGATCATCTCTTTCCAACCACACCTGCCATGGGCAGGGACAACTCCCACTAGGGCACGTTGCTCAGAGCCTCATCCAACCTGGTCTTAAACACCTCCAGGGATGAGGAATCCACAGTATCACCAGGCAACTCATTCCAGTGTCTCGCTACCCTCATACTAAAGAACTTCTTCCTAATGTCTAATCTCAATCTACCCTGCTCTAGTTTAAAACCATTGCCCCTTGTCCTGTCAGCACGTGACCTTGACCCTCCTCAGCTTTCCTGAAGAGCCCCTTCAGGTACTGGAAGGCCACTATAAGATCTCCCTGGAGTCTTCTCCTGGCTGAACAGATCTACTGTCCAGATCACTGACAAAGATGTCACAGGTCCCGGTAACGATGCCTGAAGGACTCCACTTGTCACAGGTCACCATTTGGACATCGAACTGTTGATTGCAACTCTTCGTGAGTGACCATCTAGCCAATTCCTTATCCACTGAGTGGTCCATACATCAAAACTGTGTCCTTTCAATTTAAAGACCAGGATGTTATTTGGAACAGTGTCAAACACTTTGCACAAGCCAGGAAGATGGCATGAGTTGCTCTTCCTTATCCATTGATGCTGTGACCCCATCATGAACTTGACTACCACCAAGTTTGTCAGGCAGGATTTGCCCTTGGTGAAGCCATGTTGCCACCAACCACCTTCTCATTTTCCATGTACTCTAACAGAGTCTTCAGGAGGATCTACTCCATTATCTTGCTAGGCGCAGAGATGAGACTGGCTGGCCTGTAGTTATCAATGTCTCATTCGAGTGGGAAAGGTTATTATAGATCTAGTAGACATTTGACCTTTCTACTGAACAGATCATTACTATCAACTAAGATTAAGTGTGGTTTCCTGTCCCAGCCTGACTTTCAGATTAAGCACACCAGGAAAAATATCCAAGATTGTAGGCTGCAGGAATTGATTTACTGTTGGAAACAAAAATACACTGGAAACATTAATGAAGAACAAACCTGACACCCCCCCTGACCAAAACAAAAGAAGGAAGTGCTGTGAACATTTGTGCATCATTTTCCTAGTCATAAAATAGCTACATAAAAAGCATTTATAAAATATTTAAATAATTTAACAGCTACATGTCTTGATACTAATATTTCCAAATACTTTTTCCTAATTGTCATTCTAAACACAAATTCCAGAACTGTTATTCTTCCAGACCATCCTCTTGCAACAAAGTGCAGAGCCTTCCCTAGAATTAAGCTCTGTCAGGGAAAAAAAAAACAAACAAAAACCAAAAAACACACCCCAACAAACCAACAAAAACAACAACAAAACCAAACAAACAAACAAAACAAACCTGGGATTAAATAAAAATATTACTAATCTGGTATATAGTCTGTGTTCCTCAGTTCTTGTTTCTAGTTTGCAGAACTTCGCTCATTATACTTATCCATTGCTTTGTAATATCAGTCTAATTCTTCATGAGAGAAAAAAAGTGTGTGTGTGTTTTCAAAGAGAAACAATAAGCAGCAGCAGATGTGTGCAACCACAGGGCAAGCTTGCTAGCTGATTACAGCTGATTAGCTCATCATGTTACTGTAAGTAATCTAACCAGGAAACTGGAGAGGTTATCCAGAATGGCAGACTTACATTATCGAATAAATTTTTGCCAATTTACACATTTAAATGATATTTAGGTGGTGACACTAGCAAACAGAAGTGAAATAATACGTTATGATAGCATAGAGCTTGAGGGACAGCGTGGGTGGTGACTTGAGAGGCGACTGATCCTTTTCTAAATTTCTCAGTTTATACTGAGAAAGTAAATAAGCAACTTGTGAGATTAATTTTAAATGTGCTTCATCTGCTTCTGTTTTCCTCACTAATTTCTAGTACCCTAATTATGAAATATATTAAATAATTTTTCATGTCTGATTCATCCCTAGGTCAATCCTACTAAATCAACATGACATGCACAGACTGACTGCACTACTTGCAGCATCTGATAAGCTTCACTAGGCTGCCTGTGAACATGACGTCCCTTCCTTAAACAAGACCAGGTGCTACATCACAGAAACAAGGCACTTGATTATTTGCAGCATATTTTTTTAGGACTATGCTAATAATCAGTGCCTGGTGAGAATGCAGGTCAGTTGGACAAATGCTGCAGTTCTTTGTGTTGTTACATGTCCTTGCATTCCTCTCACATGAATCAGTACAATAAGTTGCTCATGTTATCATCCCTGCTTCTTAACATCTCAATATCCCTTTCACTCAGGACGGTAATCATCTCTTACATAGATGAAATTTTTTTTTTTTTTAAAAATAGAATAGTATTTTCTATTGTTCAAAAACACAAGTGAGTCCTAACTTTTACCTTAGTAAGATAGCTATCATATGGACTAAATGGTTTAGCAATATCTGGCATGCCTACTGCATAAATGTTCACTCAGCCTTTCAAGAGGAAGAAGCTATGGCAGGAAATTAAAGTAAAACCTCAAGCAAGATTGCCTTATTATTCTCGCTAGGGAATGTCAGTATGGCATTACTGATTTTCATTTAGTTACAGTAGAACATGCTACTGAGAGGAATGCTCATAGCGGGGGCTACTGATAGGTAAAAACTGTAGGGAGCGATTAAGTATTTTCACAGGAGTATAGAAATACTGTGAATGAGCCAAATGCTTAAGAGCTCAGCTATTGCAGATGTCTGTCCTTCTGGAAGATGTTTACTCAACACTACCTTAGCACAAGAGTGTTGTGCTTGACCGAACAAAGTGTGCTTGGAGTTGCTTACTGGCTGGCGATGTAACATATTTATGACTACATATGAGGAACAACCAGAGCAGATAACAATCCATCATATTCAAGTACTGCAGACTTCTAATCATGACTATGTTTCTTTTTCCAAAATTAATTAAAAAAAAAATTATTAAATATGCAATACATTACTTGTTAAATGTGTAATATAGGCAAGGTAAAGGGTTTCATAAAGCAAGTATTCATATGAAAGGCATCCATAAATTATGAAAGAAGGGTAGCTGAAATAAAATCAAATGAAAGTTCACATGTCGAAGCCTGCTTGTCATTCCAGTAATTCACATCCTGATAACAACAAAAAAAAAAAAAAAAAAAATCACCAAATGACCAAACCTTCCAAGTAATCAACAAGAAAAAGCCCAACCAAGCACTCGATTAAGACCTTATTAAAATACAGACCATGAACAAATTTAAGCTGTTTTGTAGTGCATTGGTATGGAAAAGCTGGTTAAATACATTAGAAATTAACAGGGAACAAGTGTGATTCATCACACAGAAGAATAAAATTACTGTTGCTTTTTTCATCAGCAATATAGAGAACGAGGTTATACCCTCCCTGCGAAAAAAAGTAGTTGATTTCACATAAAAGAGCAAACTTTTCATATTCATGAAGCAAATGTACAGAATAAATGTTTCAGGTCCACATTCGATTTCATTTAAAGACAAAAGGAATCTTTCCACTTATTGAGTGGGATTCTGATTAGACCTTCAGTGGATTATAAACAAACAAGTTATTATGTTGAGAAATGCAAAAAACATATATTAATTAACAATGTTAATTTTACAGAAATTAACATTGGTAGTTTATGCTCAACCTATCTTTTAAAATTCACTTATATGTCCTATATGCCCACTATAGGCATGTCCAAATTTCTTCATGCTGCAAGTCACAGATTTGCTCATGTGGCTGAAAGCCATGTAATATGTACATAAAATATAGCACATGATTCAGCTACTTCTCCATGATGAGAAGGACAAGGCTAATTTAAGCACACCCTGGCTAGCCTTAGCTCACCCCATGGACCAGGGGAAAATGGTCTTAGGGGAAAAACCTTTTTGCAGACCACTCCTTCCTTTAGTAGCCTCTTTGCAGCCCCACACCAGTGGGATCGCTAGGCTTTGTCTCTTTCCTAAGTCTAACCTTATGACTAATCCAGGACCATGGATGGAGTTTATACATTTTATCATAAAGTTTATTTATTTTCTAAAACTAACATGTAGTAGGAGGTCAGAAATTCTGAACAAGCACCAGGATATCTGACACAATGGAGTCAGAACTTGAAGTATAACATTCATGCTACCTTGTCAACCTCTGCTCTAGAGAATATCAGTGTGAAAAATTTGTAGAAAACATAGGTAAAAGAAAGTGAACTGCGGGCTGTAATGAGATACTCCAGTTCTTGCAGGTTTCAGGGAGATGTGGGGTCACTTCCTTTAGCCCAAGCCAACAAAAAGAAGCCAGATCTGGTCTGGAAGCTGTATAACTATGGTGTTCAATCCGTTTAAATTCAGATGTGATGTGCTGCCACAACTTTGTAACTTCTAGGCAACTTCCGAATTGAATGTTACTGAGAAGAATCAGAAAAGCTTTCCTAGTCTACTTGTCATTGAATTCTTACCAAGTTAGCAGGGGTAACACATGGTAATTAATTAAGGACTTAGTTCATCAGCTGCCTACATTTACGATTTTAAGGACACCCTGTGAAGTTGTATGTGCAGCCAAATATTTAATTTAATTCTACACTGATTATAGATAATCTTTTTTTTTTTTCTTTTTTTTTTTCAAACAACCGCAAATATCTGCTTTTCATACTTTTAAAAGATGCAAGAAAGTAAATGATGTTTTCGTCGTACTACTCAATCACATTCACACAAGAAAAAAAAAATGTTATCGACAACACCTAGGGAGTTCCTTGAATCAAAGATCAGTTGATTACAAAGCATTCATCAAAGAGAAATATTAGAAAATAACCTGAAGAAATAAAATAATTTCCTTAAATTACTATCAGTAAATGGAAGAGAGGAAGTTGGTTTTCCAAAAATGTGGTTGACTCTGCCAAGAGGAACAGCTCTTGGCAGCTGTGTCATGTTTATACATTGCAACTACCTCTGAAGTACCAAGAAAGGGACAAGACCTCTGTTTCTTCTGATAGATATGATGTTAAATTTTATATGTGCATTCTGTTCTGGAATATTTTTAAAAAATGACAAAATCATGTGGTGAACTAATTTTAATACCAAAATAACTGCAGATGGTTTATGATGAAGTATTCTGGATGCAATACCTGTGCAGGGCAGCTGTATCAATTTAACTGAAGCAGAGTCTATTTGTACAAGTAAGTGGATACGTCTTGCCATATGGATAGGCCTCATTAACTGACAAATGAAGTCACTAGGAACATCATAGCAGACAAAATTACCTCACACAAATTAATTGTTTGGAGACTCTTTCATTTGTCTGCTGATCATTGTAATTATTTTACTGTGGTTGTATTTAGATGACATTACATTATGACTAAATTGCTGTTTCACACTTCTGACTCTACTTGTGATCTGCTGTTTTCTTCTTGCATCTCACTGCTTAACTGTTTTTTTCCTCTCACCCTCCTAAAATCACAGAGCCTACAGAGTACAAAAATAAGTTACCAGAACTATTTTGCAGTATACTGTAGGTTGTTTTATATTTCTGTCTTATCACTTTTTGTGAGATTTTGGAGTGTCTAACGTGTGGAAGAGCAAAGAATATGCCTTAAATGCAAAGGACAAGCCCTGACATGACGACAAAGTTATATGTTGTTCAATGTCCAGTGTATTCTGTTGGCAGAGTCTTCACGCTAATATTTATTTGAATGTGGGCTGTTGCTGCAAGCATGACTACAGTAAAAGGATAGAGCTCATGTACTAGAGGTGACATACTAGAATTGAAGTGGACATGATAAAAAATCCCTCTGATGTGAATTCTTTCAAAATGTTTCTATGTTTTGCAGATGCAAAGGAAACAGTCCTCAAAAGAAGACTACAGTGAAGATGAACCACTAGGCTAATAATTCACATCCTTACAGGGAGGGGGAAA
>JANVCC010010406.1:34144325-34185800 GCA_025345505.1 Todiramphus chloris collaris
AAAGGAAAAGAAAAAAGAAAAGAAAAAGGAAAAGAAAAAGGAAAAGGAAAAGAAGAAAAAAAAGAGCCCTATTAGTCTCATTTTACCATTACCCTGTACATAAAATAATCTTTGCAATGTCTAAAAGGTGTCAAGTAAATGTCTATCCATCATCAATAAAGCTGTAAGAACCTTGCTGTGAAGGTAAACTCGCAGAAGCATTGATTGTGTGGTCTGTAGTCTCTGAAATACTTTTTCTGTCTCTGTATTAGTAACTTGCATGATTTATAGACTAGGTCTAGAAATCTTAAACACTGCTACCACCTGCTGGTTAATTCTTGAATCTACTAGCACGTCATCACGGTACGAAAGGGGAAAAGGAGGGAAAGTGTACTATAAAATGCTTTTCAAATATAATTAATCTTTGGTATTCCCTCTATATATTCTGTCTTTCAGTTGTTTTATATGAACAATCCTACTGTCATAAGAAGGAGAATCATTTTATTTCTAAATTATTCAAAGGAGAAGCCACTGATAGTAAGAAAGAATGACCCATAACATTACTTTCCTCCGTTTCCCTTTTTTATTTCCTATAGTACCTCTTGTAATTAGGTCACTGTTGTCTGCTGTGTAGAATCTTCCATGTTGAAAGAGGGAACATGCCAGTACTCCATATTACTGTTTTATCAGCCAAAATGGTGTTGAATTCACTTCTATGGAGTCTGTGGTTCAGAAAAGAAAAGGAAAAAAATGTCTCTTGGAAAATTGTATTAAGCAGCAGCACTCATTCCTCTGTATTAGAAAGTTACACATACAGTAGTTGTCATGACAACTGAACCTTGCAGGGTTATAGCAGAAAAAGGTCTTATCCCTTAATATTAATTAAAACTAATGCTAAGAATTTAATTCCATGATTAAAAAGTTATTTCATCTATCTTAGTAATTAACAATTCACACAAAAAAGAAAACACTACCATCACTGGAAAGCATAATGTTTGACCAAAATTTGAGAAAAAAAGAGAGGATATTATTCCTAAGAAGATCTCTGACAAAGCTGCAGTATTGAGCAGTTCCATGAAATAACCACACAAAAGCAACAGAAGTCCCTGTGAAACTATCTGCTTGGAAAAAAAAACAGCCAGTAATGTCTGGCAGTGAAATCCATGGGCAAAATAGCAATGATGAGTCTGAGCCAGGCTGTTTGGATGAGGATCTACACTCCTTCACATTTCTTCCACTTTCAAATCTAAGATTATGACCCAGGCCAGATTTCAGGCTCAGATCAGGATGACTCTGAAGTTTAAGTGCTTGTTACTGATTCTATCCATCTTTAAATGCTGTATTTGGTCAAAACCTAGAAAAACAGTGACCAAGGATGGTGATGCATGCTTGTCTTGTTCATCACTGAAGAACAGTATTTCTGCTTATAGTAATCAATTTGTAACCTTAATTCTTCTGTCACTTTCTCTGGAATTCTGTAAAAAGTTCTTGATTTTGGCATTTTCACCATGTAGAAACAATATCCCTATAGAGACGTTAGGTTAGTTCTAGAGTTACCAGGAAAGAATGGGTTTTCAGTTCTTATTCTCTATGTGTTGTAATGTAGTGTTTGGGACAAAAAAAAAAAAAAAAAAAAAAAAAAAAAATACTTAAGTGCTTATGTAAAATACTAGTGAAAAATTCACTTATTAGTACTAGCCCAGTCATTCTGTGGTGTAACCAAGAATTTGAGCCTTTAATTTTAGATCAGATTTAAAAGATAAAATTGTACCGTTACATTCTTTCTGAATTTATGATCACATTAAGAAAGCATAGACCTGCGCCTACAGAGAAAGGTGTAACTTTAAACTTAAACTTTGCATATTCAAATCATTTAAGTATATGTTTTATTTTACCTCTTTACTTTTTAATGTTCATGAGAATAGAAACTTTCACCCAACAAAAAAGAAAAGAATAAAAGAATCTGTTGTCGCGATTCTTCCGGTTGGGCTAAACCCAAGATATTCTAAGCAGCCTCAAGGAAATGCACCACTGCATTTGAAAGATATCTAGACCATTTTGTAGAATATAGAGGTCTTACCAGTAACCCAATTTTTAATGCTTATCTTAACAGAATTCCCAGATTTTTGTTGCATTAGTCAGTATGTTGCCATGACATTTGGATAGCTTCTGAAATCACATACATGTGTGATATATTCCCTAAAAACATCAAGTCTTTCTGAGGATTAAGTAGCAACAGTGAGATTAGCCATTGAATAGTCCTGGCTATAAGGAATAAGGGGGTCACATGAGGTATAGTTTCTACTATAGAACTTAAGGATAGCATTGTCAGCACTGACTTATTTCTGCTCTTGTTTATTTCAGAGGGAGCAAAGAAAGGCCAGTGCTAAAGACTTTTGAAAATCCTACCCTAAGTGTTCAAATACACTTCTAGCATAGTAACCAGGGCTCTTTCAACAATGTTAGTTTCAAAACAATGGAATCAAGAAACAAGTTGGGTCATACAGTTACCATGTAAAAATATTTTTTTTATGATTTTATGATCTATGGATTTTTTTCATCTGGCAGTCATTGAATCTTGAGTACATTCATGTAGCATGTAGAAGATAACCAAGGGATCAGGACCAGCTAACATGGGTTCATGAATGGCACATCCTGCTTGATCAACCTGATCGTCTATGACCAGGTGAGCCACCTAGTAGATGAGGGAGGGGCTGTGGATGTTATCTACCTCCTTTGACACCATCTCCCACAGCATTCTACTAGAAAAGCTGGTGTCTCATGACATAAACACATGTGCTCTTCACTGGGGTGAAAACTGGCTGGATGACCAATTCGAGAGAGCCAACCCCAGAGCAAAATCCAGTTGGCAACCAGTCACAAGAAATGTTCCCCAGGGTTCAGTTCTGGGGCCAGTCTTGTTTAATGTCTTTATCAATGATCTGGATAAGGGGCTCAAGTAATTCTTCAGTAAGTCTGAATTGAGTGGGAGTGTTGATCTGCTCGAGGGTAGGAAGGCTCTGCAGAGGGATCTGGACAGGTTGCATCAATGGATTGAGGTCAGTTGTATGAGGTTCTACAAGGCCAAGTGCCAGGTCCTGCACTTGGGTCACAACAACCCCAGGCAATGCTACAGGCTTGGGGAGGAGTGTCTGGAAAGCTGCCTGGTGGAAAAGGACCTGAGGGCATTGATCAGCAACCAGCTGAACATGAGCCAGCAGTGTGTCCAGGTGGCCAAGAAGACAAACAGCATCCTGGCCTCTATCAGAAATATTGTGGCCAGCAGAGGTAAGGAAGTGATCATGCCCCTGTACTTGGCACTGGTGAAGCCACACCTTGAGTATTGTGTTTAATTTTGCGTGCCACCAAGAAAGACATGGAGGTTTAGATCAGACATTAGGAAAATTTACTTCACTGAAAGAGTGGTGAAGCATTGAAATGGGCTGCCCAGGGAGGTGGTGGAGTCACCATCCCTGGAAGTGTTCAAAAAACAT
The DNA here is from genome assembly GCA_025345505.1 of Todiramphus chloris collaris. Lineage (NCBI taxonomy): Eukaryota > Metazoa > Chordata > Aves > Coraciiformes > Alcedinidae > Todiramphus > Todiramphus chloris. The sequence goes on from JANVCC010010406.1 coordinate 34,147,799, forward strand.
GTAGACATGACACTTCTGGACATGCTCTAATGGTCATGATAATGTTAGGTAGATGGTTGGACTTGATGATCTTAGCAGTCTTTTCCAAGCTTAATGGTTCTGTGATTCTGTGAATCTAAAACTGGGAGTTTGCTGGCTTACATCCACACATCTGTACTACTGAGGCATCTATCAACATGTTCGCTACATGGGAACACGAACCACTCTGTTGCTTTGTGTGTCAAAAAAACCCAAGCTCTGAGAACAGAACCCTTAGGTCTTTGGAACAGGTCATTCCACTGAATCCGTTGTTCTACATTTGACTCTTCGCAGCTTAATTCCTGGGGTTGCTACCGTGCATTTCCATGCACTACCACAGTTACTATGAACTAACCAACCATTTCTCAGCCAAGCCTGGTCAGTGTGGCTTTCTGATTTTATAATTAGAAAAAAGCGCAACACCCAACACTTTAACAACAGTTGGATTGCATATCAAAAGAGACTTTAGCAATCAGGTCAGCATATAAATGGTGCTATTTTATTTATAGCAACATCTCAACACCTGATTCATGTCTTTAAATAAATCTCTTTTTGGCATAATTTTCACATATCTGAAAACAGCCATGTAATTTGGCACAATGCGTTACAGCTGGCAGGGTCCGCTCAAGCAAAGTCCAGGACTGGAACCCAGAGGGATACCACAAGCCAGCAATGAGGTGCGTTAAAAGAGTTACATGAGGAGGATTTCAAAGTGTTTACCCACACCATGTTTGATCCAAGCTTTTGCTATAAATTTCTCACTTTCAGGAGCATTGAAGTCATGTAGAAAAAAATACATATATGTGTACCTAACACTTTCTCAGAGGTCTTTTGCTCCTCCCTACATCAAGCTCATTTAAAAATTAGAGTTCTCCATTTCATAGAAGGCATTTTCAGAATTGTAACCTCTAGAATATAGAACTGTAAAATTATTTTCATTTCCAAGTAGTCAATACTAGCATTTAGCAGATATAGGCATTTGACAGTTTGCTTGGATATTCATCACGACCTGTCTGAACAAAGTCCTATTTGACAGTCATTGCTGAAGTTATGTTGATCAAAATTTCGTCAGATGTAAACAAATTCCATTTCTATTGAAAAAAAAAAGAAATCTCTTCTGTGTTTTTATTACGTTATTACCTTGGTATGCAGAGGGAAAACAAAAAAAAACCAAACCAAAACAAAACAAACAAAACCAAACAAACAAAACCAAAACCCCACAACCATTTTAATTCTAAAACTGATTAAATATTTTGCTGAATAACTTCATTTTCCAGTTGTAGGAAAGAGTATTGCAGTGATCCAGCCTGTTGCCCCTAACCTACTTATTCCCAAGGAAAGCCTAAAAAAAGAAAGTGATGAGATGTGAAACGATTCCAACATCAACATTGCAGTAGCACCTCTTGTTAGTTCATGGCTTCACAGATATGATCATCAAACTTTGACTCACAAAAAGTTGCACTGTGATTGTAATAAGAGTATTTTTATTCTCTAAATTGCACCCCAAATGGCATACCTAGTTTACTGTAGTTTGGTTCTCCAGAAAACTGGTTTATCATAGAATCATAGAATCATAGAATCATAGAATCATAGAATCATTATGGTTGGAAAGGACCTCCAGGGACATCAAGTCCAACCTTTGTCCTAGCATTTCTCAACCACTACACCATATCCTCAAGCTCCACATCTAATCGTTCTTTAAACACCTCCAGGGATGGTGACTCCACCACCTCCCTGGGCAGCCTGTTCCAGTGCCTAACCACTCTCTCAGTGAAGAATTTCCTCCTAATACCTAATCTAAACCTCCCCTGATGCAACTTGAGTCCATTTCCCCTCATTCTATCATTACTAATCTGAGAGAAGAGACCAACACCAGCCTCTCTACAACCTCCTTTTAGGTAGTTGTAGAGGGCGATAAGGTCTCCTCTCAGCCTTCTCTTCTCTAGACTAAACAAACCCAGTTCCCTCAGCCACTCCTCACAGGGCATGCTTTCCAGCCCCTTCACCAGCTTTGCTGCCCTCCTCTGCACTCGCTCCAGCACCTTGATGTCCCTCCTGTACTGTGGTCACCAAAACTGGACACAGCACTCAAGGTGCAGTCTCACTTTTTACAACAACCATGGGCAAATAACCTTTAGAATAACCACAGGCAAAAAAAGATAGATACTATTTCAGGTGTCTTTAATATTAATACATTTAACATAGTTTGTTGATATTTGTTACATTATTACAATATTCCGTAATATTCAAAAGAGCAGGAAATAAACTCTTTATAGGTGTATTGTCATTTGTTTATTGTTACTGTGACTCCTGAATCTTCACTTTGATTCTGTGGTTGATGGCAACATTATGAAGAGTTTTAAGCCCTTTTATAAGGGTAGGCAGAGGACAAAGAAATGAAACCTTTTGCTGGTGGTTCAGCGGAGGCCACTCAGGAGGTGGGGTAAGGGTCTGGGGTGAAGCTGGTCCCCTGATGGCATCAGTGGTGGCCAGAGCCTTCCCCAAGTGCTGTTGGCCCTGCACTTACCAGGGCAATGTCTGTGCAAATCCAGCCCCTGGAAGGCTGTGTTGTTGATCCTAAGACTTGAACATGCCTCTGAAATGCTATGGTAGGTGACCTGATTTTAGCTATGTCGTGTTAGTATTTCCAGTTGTGTTCTGGGGAGGGATGTTACATAGCCTGAAAAGATGAGAATTCCTCTGAAGGCCAATTGGATGAGCCAAAAATGTAGTAGAAAAATTGGGTGAAGTATTTATTATTTATTTGGTTAAAATTGTACTTAAAAGCAAGAACAAAAAAAAAAGCAAAATTGTTTTGAATTATGTGAAAATAAACATATTCTCTACATTACATACTCTTTACTAGCATTCTCTACTAGTACTTCAGTGGAGAGACTATGATTAGCCCACCCTAAGACATGTAGAATTAGGGATCAGTACTTCTCTTGAATCTTTGGAAGTATGGATTCAAGTCCCAACAGAGAAATGCAGGAAAGTGAATTGGGCCAAAGACAGTGGGACTCAATGTGAAAGGCTCTGCCACCTCCTCTACTTCATGGAACTAATAAAGAAAATGCCAAACAATGTGAGGTGATCTGGGAAGCTGTTTCAAGTTGATTAAAATTCTATTCCTCTTGGAAAATGTTATGTACAGAAGCATATGTTTGTGAAGATAATTTTGCTTTTCCTCCAGAAAATAAACCTTGCCAATTGTAGACTTCTGAGGAGATAGAGACACACAATGAGTAAGAAGAAAAGGCAACATGGATGCCCATTCCTGCCCCTTCTGCTTATTCTTCAGAAGGTGCTTGATATTCCATAGGCTTTCTGATGTGATGGGATTTCTAGTCTGCACAGTTTTTGTGGGTAAAAAAAAAAAAAAAATCTTACTTTTTTGAAAAAATCAGTATAAAATTAAAAGATGAGCTTCTTAAATGCATCTGGGCAAGCTGGTTGCCTGTGATGCCATTCTTTGTAAGCACAGGAAATGGCAAATATGCTTCTATGAGTGCAACTTAGTCATTGCACATCTTCAGGGGAACACAGTTTTGGGTTATTTTTTTCTAAAGATGTGACAGTACATAAAGGAAAAAACAATAACAGAAACCCAAAACCCCAAACCATGTAGTTCTTAAGAATACATGCTACCTTTACAAAGCAGTTTTCAAATATTTCTCAAGTTTACCTGGCCAAAAGAGGACTGTTTCAATTAAGTATGTCAATTAATTCATCACTTCTCATCTTTAGCACCAAATCATACCACATCCTGCTCTTCCTAATTCTAACCTTAACAGCCACCTTTAAAATAATTTTTCTCTCATAACATTTTATTTCTGAATATTTTTGTCAGCATCTACAAGCCTTCTTTCCCAGCTTCTGGACTTCACTCCAAAAATCAAGGTTGAAATAGAGATGGCTTTTCAATCAGACACATAGTAAAGAGCCTGCCACTGGAGGGAGACATGTTGTGTAAGCTGTTGCATAAGGCACTTTATTTCAAAAAGACATCTTCCAGATAATATTTGCTTCTTGGAAATATTCATATTTTGGGTTTGGGGATTTATTTTTTTTTAAATTTCAAATATAAATTCGTAGTTCAGGAACCATCTTTTTCTCTCATTTTAAAACCTGTTTGGCCCTGTGTTTTCAGCAATAAGAAGAGCAAATCAGTAAGTGTGAGCATGAACATGTGTCTTTTCACAGGTTCTTTTCATAGTAAAAGGTTGCTTTTAGGGAAAAAAAGGCAATAGACAATACTTCAGTAAATTAATGAGAAAAAACAAGTAACCTGTGCTGTGTAAGCAAAATTCCCTGAATAAAACAGTATAAGGTGACAGTTTGATGAATAAATGTAATAAACCTCTAAGGACAAGGGCTAAAAGAAGAATAGCAGAAGCACCTTACTAGATCCATTGAGAGAGCAATGAAATACAAGGATCCTACTGATCCTTTCGGATATACATGCAGAAGAGAGAGTTCAAAATGAAGGCTTCCCTCCTTCCACTTTCTTCACTCAATAATTTCTCACACCACTTTACGACACTCAAAAGCAACTAATGTTTGGGGGTTTTTTTGTAAGAGATGAACACACCTTTCTGCTTTCACTTTTAAGTAAGGGCAGTATCTAGTGCATTGGCAAGTTAGCTACTGTCTTAGGTATTAGAGCTGATACATTGCATTTTGGATTACAAATGATAAGTTTGTAAGCTCTTGTAATATGTAAAATGAAAAACTGAAAAACTACAGGTTTCTAGAAAGTCACAGAATGTGGGAAGAATTTGAATTCAAGATTAAAGGAGTTTTAGAAACTGGAATATGAGTTTCCTCACTTGGTTCAAGGAGCTTAGGGTGTATTGAAATAACTTCTCTTAAACTTAACAGAAGTTGATCATACATGTATTAAGTTGTGATAGCAGCTTATTTTATGCTCTCATCAAATAGATGAGTTTGCTTACACTTTTTGTGGTTTTAAATATTTAATATGATTAAATGATGCAGAAAGAGTCTCCTCATGAGGGAAAGAGGGGTGTATGTCATCCTCAGGGAATCTCAAAACTTTGATGCCATGTATGAAGTCTATGGATTAAGCAGCCTTTCTATTTTTTTTTTTTCCTGGTGATTGGCTCTTACTGATAAATCAGCATACGTAAAACAGCTTAGTAAAGAATAAGAATGTAAATCTGTATAGTGCTCTTATGCAATCCAACAGAATAAAGAAACCAGGCATTTTGTAGGTTTTCCAATTGCTTTTTAGAGGGGTGGAAAAGTCTGGTAGACATTTCTTCCTCTCAGCACTCTGGTAGAGGTTACAGTTACACTCTTACAACATATTATTCAGCATATGGCAAGATCTATCCTAATATCAAACCTTCTTTAGAAAGTAGGTAAATATTCCTCATACTAATTTTGTGCTTCATACTACATGAAATGGATTTATTCTTATGTTCTTGCAAGAATCAGGACACTGTCTTGCCAGAAGCCTTCACTGTCAAGTGACCTACTTTTTCTGAAAAGCAGCACCCATCTTCCCCTTCCCAATTCGAATGAAATTTAGTATCAGATTCTACTAGAGCACCTCTTTTTTTTTTCTGACAGGTTACATTAATCATGTGGGTATTAAATTGGATCTTGGCTTATAAATTGTCATGTTTTTGGACCAGTCAGCAATTGAGCAGCACCCTCACTCCCAGTGGGATGGGAAGGAGAATCAGGAGAAACAGCAAAATCTCTTGTGTTAAGAAAATGAGAGCTTAACAGAACAACACAAGGAGAAACAACAGTAATAACAATAATACTAATGAAATAATATATAAAACAAGTGATATAAACTACAGCTCTCCCCAAAACCACCTAACACCACCACGACACACAAAACCCTCTTACTCTCCTGCACTAATCCTCTTCTTATAGAGCAGGCACAGCATACATATGGTATCGAATATCCCATTGACTGGTTTGGTTGTCTATCCTGGCTGTGCTCCCTCCCAGTTTCCTGTGAAAATTAACTCTACCCTAGACAAGTCCAGGACACAAATAAAGAACAAACACCTCTCTAAAGGAGGCAGAAAGAAACTGAAAAGTGGCAGAACTAAAGACAAACTTCTGAAATACCCCAAAGACCTCTGCCTCCTTAACTGCATTCCTTAGCAAACCCTTGAAACCCCTCTAATAAAATGCAGTTCTTATTTCAGTGTAACTTATAGTCAGTTACTCGGTGCTGAAAAAAAACCTCACATCTTCCTTTCTCCCCAAAGAAGTATCTGACTACTACTGAAATAGTATGCATCATGTTGACTAGAAATTATCCAAAATGCAAAGCCATAGGAAGTTTGGTTAGCTTTGTGTCAGTCCTTGGTAGTTACCATTAGAAAAATATTAGTAATAGAAAACACCAATAATCAATGCACAGATGTTTCTATGTTCTGTTATTTCATGTTTCCAAAAATACAATTCTAATTACAAATTCCCACTGAAGACCATGTGATTTGCATCAGTCCCTCATAACACTGCCTCTTTGTCACATGTGTCTTTGGTTTAAACAGATTTCCAGATGTCTCTTGCTGAAAACATTCAGGTATCTGACTTAACCTATGTCACAAAGTCACACCAGAGAAGGGGGCAAAGCTCTTAATGCAGTGATATATATCCGCGTGAAATAGTTTCTCACCCAACATGAGCTCTACAAATGCAAAGTGTACTCATCAGTATGTCTAACTAAATTTGGGGGGTAATGTAAGGCCCTTTAGAAGTTAAATTTTTTCCAGCAAAATATGCAGCCAAGACTTTACCTCAAATTTTTTTTTTTTTTTTTTACCAAAACTGGAAAAGGACATGTTAGAAAACTCTCCTTTGAGCAACACTCAGGGAACACATCCCACAGGCTCCTTCTTTCACCATTCCCTCAGCTATAAAGGCTAGCTTAGTCCTATGTCTCACTCATCTGTGTCACCATGAAAGTATGGATAAGGCTTTTATTTCTTTTCTTTCCTAGCAAAACCTTAAAAGTGGGATTGCTATTGCAGTGTGGATGGCCTGACCCTTGGCAGTAATTGCAAAGGAAATAGCTGCTTTGTGACCTAATGCCTGAAAGTCAAAGCCATGGGAGACAGGCAGCTGACAGTGCAAGGTACACTAGTAGTCAGATCTTTCATTCAACAAAGACCAAATACATGAAGAGACCAAACACATTCCACAACACACATTGAAAATATCATGCTTTAAAAGATTTGTGGTATCTGCTTGTTTTCCTCATACCTTTATTAATTTCACAAGAAATCAAACATAATTGGCACCAGTGTATCAATTCAGGAACTATTCAAATAAAAAAAATTTACTTGAGAGAGCTTTGAAACTCATCTTGAAAACACAGAGGAAGTAATCATCAACACAATTTTATAAGAGTAGTTTGGTTTTATATGCTGGCTTTTTCTTTAGGGTATGTCTCCATAGGGTCAGTAAGCCATAGTACACAAGCAGAAAACTTATTTTTAATTATTATCAAGGTTTTATGGTCTATGAAATACAGAGAAATTAAGGTGCTTCTTATTTCTCCAGCCTATGTTTACCAACACACTGTAGACTGACTCCTTCTTAGCAATGAATGTCTTGTTTTCTACCACTGTTTCTTTGCTAGGTTAAAAATTAAATGCTTCTTGGATGTATTTCCCTGTAACAAATTTCCCAAAGAGACCCTCAGCAATTTTCTAGTGAGGGCCAAGCACAGTGGTAACAAAAAGTAATTTTTTTATAACTTCTTAAAATTACCAAGAAACAGGAAAAAAAGTATCTTTGGGAAAAAAACCAAAAAGTCACAGACAAACAAATGAGCACAAGATACAGAGATAAGAGCTCTTAAAAAATCTAAAAGTAAGATTTTCTGCAAACATTATTCAAATCATGTTTCTTCAAATAAATATGTGCTACCAAATTATCCACATTTTCTCAGGGGAAAAAAAATATTTTAAAAATATAACATTACAGGGCAGAATTTAATTACTGGTCTCTATGTGTAGTCACTGCCTGATTGTGGTTCTACTAGCCCTTAATCACAGCTGTCACAGTTCAGGGTGAGGGCAGCCTCTCAGACCTATAACAGACACTCTCTGTTAACCCCCCTCCATCCCCAAAGGGGAAGAGAAAGGGAATAAGGGAGAGAGACTTAGCGATTAGAAAAGGAAACTAGAACAGCTTTAATGGTAATGAGACTAATAATTATAAAAATGGAATATATACAAATATCTACAAACCCAATATCAAACTCAACCCCCTCGTGGTAATTCCATCACCATCACCACTGATGCTGTGGAGCAGGCACTGGGAGAGTCCCAGACTGGGCCCCGCAGCAGACGAGAGCTGTGTTCGGGAGCTGGATTCTGGTACCGGGTTCATGAACACACAGACCGGGATCGAAGGCAGAACGGACAGAGTCCTCCTTGGGTGCTCTGAGGAAGGAACCAAAAGAAGACCCAAGCCAAGCCAAGCAAAGCTGGCAAGGCAGCCCAAGAGGGGAGAAGAGCCCAAAGACCCTTCAGATCCCTCAGCTCTATGCCAAATATGACGTATATGGGATGGAATCCCTCGCTGGTCAGTTTAGGGTCACCCGTCCTGTCCGCTCCTCCCTGCAGGTGCAGCCTTCCACTTTCTGCACCCCTCAATGTGGCACACAAGATCCAGCAGTGGCCTTGGTCTGCACACCAACCCTTGGTAGTAACTCTAAACATAAGGTGTTATCACTGCTGGAAGCAGGCACTGTCTGTGAAAACAGGCTGCTGACTTCAGACAGTGCAGTTAATTAGAAGAACTGAGCTGAAAAGTAAAATTACTGAACAGAATTAGTTCTGTTCTCACTCAAACCAGGACAACAGCATATCAGAAATCATACTACTACATCAAAAACACTTGCATTTTGATTACTGTACCTCACATCAGAGCTCCAAATCTGACCTTTTTTGGCAGGATCAGCTATAAGGAGGACTGAACTGAGCTCCCAATGAAAACACCCAGAAATCACACTAGTTCATATGTAAATAGAGATACCTTGTAAGCCTGGTCTGGTTCTACCTCTGAGGGTGAAATATATCCTACAAAAGCATTGTCCTCTCTACCAATTTTTTTTTTATTTTTTTATTGTATCACAGCAACTATTTGTTGTTATCTGTTATTTTTAAGAACTTAATACCTTCTTTTTAGATGTGTGGGCAGCCTAAATATTCTTCATGAAGAAAACATAAAGTACTCATTAAACCTTAATATCAGACCGTGTTCATTACAGATGCAGCGCATACAAACCTTACAATTAAGTAAAGTTCCTTACGTTGTTGCTTATGACCGTTCCATCTGTATTTGGAGACATAACATTACTTAACAACTTGTTGAGCATCTATTAATCAGTGGTTTTGAAATCCTCAAGCATATTGTCAAATATATAGATAAAAAGAAGTACTTAACCTTAGTTAAAGAAGTTGTGATAAGACAGTTGCAATGACTAACTGGAGAATTAACAGTTGTTTGATAGGGAGTTCAAGTGACTGTTTACAAAGCAAGGAGCACAATAACAAATTTGTATTCATGAGTTTCCTCTCTATTATTCTATTCTTATTTGTGAAATGGTAACTCCATGGTTACTTGAGCACAACATCTGTCTCTCCTGTGTTAACTCCTCACACACTCCCTCTGGCTAGCTGCTGAGTTTCCAGGGCAGCATGCTTTGGAAACAGGCAGTAGGGGCAGCTGTTCATTCCTTGGTTTGCTTCTGCTGCCCAATGCCCTTAAAAGATCATGTTTCTTCAGGGTCAACCCCAAACCAGACCTCATGCAGCCTGGTATGTATCTATGTCTTCCAGCTGCTACGCATCTGACTCTCAAGTATCTCCCCTGTGTTTCTCCCTACCAAAGAGTCAGAATGACCTATTGTTAAAATCACATTATGTGGACTCACATTTTCCTTGCTGGCACATTTTTGAATCAGTTGTACTTCTGTAAAAGCAGTAGAAAGCACATCATCCTCCTCAAGACCACAAAAGATGCATTAGCTCAGAGGCTGCAGGCTACGAGTGTGCACAGAGGCTGAAGCAACAGAATAAAGATGTCGTGAACTTGAACAGGATGCAGAAAATACAAAGATTTATAATAGACGTTGTATTTAAAGGTGTTAAAGGCTTTATCATTGTTAAGTTGTTAAGAAATAATTGTCGTCACTCTCAAGGTACTGTAATTGGAAGCTAAGCAATGCTAATGGGAACATCCATCATGCAAGTTAAGACGAGACTACACCAGGGATCAAGGTCTTTGTGCAAAACCAGATGACGTTAAATGAATAATCTATAAGTCGCTGACATACCTGTGGAGGGACACTGGATTCTTGTTGCTGAGACATTCTAGCTGCAGTAAAATGCTATGAAAAATGCCAGCAAAACCCCACAATTAAAATATGCAAGTGTGTGTGTGCTTCTCTTTGTGGCCAGGGGGTAGTTAAAAATAGATGATACAGGAGTTTTATATTTAATCTTGAACACTCAGAGGTTTCAATTCAGAACTGCCATAGTGAATAGCTTTAGCACTAAAGCAGGCTTCACCTATGCCAAGTGTGAAAGCAAGTTAAGAATGACTGGAAAGAAAATTTTATATTTTCCTATATGATAAACAACACTTGTCATGAGATGTCTCAAAGAAGCTCACTAGAAATGTTCAACAGTACATGTAATTTTGGAAACTAAAAAAAAAGTCTGAAAAGCAGAATACCTGAAATTTAATCAGCTTGCTTTAATATGACTGAAGCCACATTCTGATGAAAATGAACACTTTTATCTAAGACCTCAAAATGGGATACCTTGATTTTATGATTACAGCTCAGATGTTTCTATTTACATGTGAAAAATTCTCAGTTTAAAGGGCATATTTTAAATAGTAATTAAAAGTGTTCATTACAAAGCAAGCACATAGCAAGAAAGCAAATGCTCTCTTCCTTTTATCTCAGATGCTTATAAAATAGAAGAAAAACTGTATGGAACAGAACAGGTTTCTGTTTTCCCGCACAGGTCTAGAAGTACCACTGTGACTGAATTTGTCAAATGTCATTATCCTTTAGTGATATACTTCAGCCTTTTATCAACCTTACCAATTTAACCCAGTTTTTCCAGTCTATAATTTTCCATCATGTATACATTTTTTCCCCAGGTTGAATATATATTAATTTATATCCTCTGCTTTATGGGCAATACTAAACAATGCCAAGAGACTCATTAATAATCAGTAATGGGGCAGTATGGGGAAACTAATGGTAAACTTATTAGAGCTAATCACTCTGGGAAAATGAAAGAATCACCTCCTTTCACCATTGTTACTTGCTTTCTCACAAGCAAAGTTGAGACATCACAATGCAAGAGGACGTTTCACTGCACTAATACATGGGTATTCAAGTGCATGTGAGTTGGAAGGTAAAAAGAAATGTCATCACATTTCTTGTGTTTGGTGCTTACTCTCTCGACTTACAATATTTTGTAAATGTCCTGTCAATGGCAGGAGAGAGACACCAAATACCCTGCACTATCTGCTTCCAGGTCCATCCCAGAGCCAACAATCCATCAGAAACTCATCACAGAAGCCCTGAGGAGCCCAAGGGCAGGATGGCAGGTGGCACCCAAATCAAGGGCTCCTGAGGAGTGAGACACCTTGCCATGGCCCTCCCAGGGCCGTACTAGGAGAGCCCCGGCTCTTCAGCCCGCATGAAAAACATCACCAGCAGTCATTGGGACCTCTCCTAGGTTACGCTTCTGATAGAGAGTGGTTGCTGCCCAGGACTGGGGGACATGTTGGGGGTGCAGGGGAAGAGAAGCATGGGAACTCAGAATTTATAATGGGATGTTCTGGGGAGGAACCAAAGGTGGGAAAAGGTGGTTTAGGTGATCTGGGGAGGACCATAAGTGGCAAAGTGAGGGGCAAATGGGCAAAAAGGGCTGGTGGCAGATGAGTAGTTGTCTGCTGCGTACTCTTGTCAGCCGTGCTCTGCACCCAGCCAGTGCAGCCTGTCCCAGCTGCTTGCCAGAGTCCTTCCTCACCCTGTCACCTCATCTGCATGAGTGTATTTTTTGTCATTTGTGGACTCCCATTCTGCTCCACTAGAGAGGGGAGCAGGATAAGGCCCTCAGTGCTGCCTGTGTCCATATGAGTGCTCTGGGTGTATTCCTGCTCTGTGGGTCCAGACATATGTATAGCTTCATACATGGTGTGTACATGTTTTCCGTGTGTGTCTGCTTGCTGGGAACACATCTCCAGCCTTGCTGCTGGTTAGACCCAGCGACATGGAGCTGTGCAACCTCACCTCTCTCAGGCTCTTGGATCTGGCAAGATATACTGTATGTATACATATTTTTAAAAAGTGATAATATAATTATTTCTTTGTAAACAGAGGAATGACTTATTTATCCATACAGAAACAAAAGGTTTTTTATAACATCAATATTTATGCAAGAGTAGATCCCAAGCCTCTTAGGGGACTTGGATTCAGCCCCTGGACTGATTTTTTTCTTATAAATGTCTGATAGATTGTTGGCAGTTTTGTCTGAAACAGTGTTGGCTGAGGGCTATTGTCTTGACTCACTGATGATTTCAGTGCAACTGTAAGGAGGCCCACCATTCTCAGCTGGTCTGTGCAGATATAAAGTGCTCATCTCCATGAAGCAGGAAATATTCAGAGTTTGGTTCACCATTTAAATTTTAACCAGCTCCCTAGTATTGGAACCAACTATATTTTACATTCATTTTTATTAACAGGATTTGATGTGCAGGTCACACATGCATATTCTATCCGAAACTAGTCAGGTCTTATGCCACTATTTCCACGGGAGGAATATTTCAGAAATACATTCTTCTGATGATTTGCAATTGTCTTTCATTTCCAGTCTGAAGCCACTCCTAGCTGATCTGTTTTTCTTTTGTGATTATAACTCTTAACCTCTGATCTTTTTTTTTGTTGTTTTTCTTCCCTAGCATTTATCTCCTGATGCTCCCAGAGAGCAAATATACCCTTTTATTCCATTACTTTGCAATAATCAAACCATTTAAAAATTATGTTCACACTGCATGTTTTGCGTGAGACTCCTAAATTTTTACTGCACCCAATGTAACACACATTCAGGAAGCAGCCTCTCCGTTTGACAGTAACAGCTAACAACAGGGACGCAGCAAGGAACAGCTTTCTAAGCGGTGTCTCAGCTGTGACTGATTCAGCTCTCTGTTTTATTACAGTTAAACCTAGCCAGACTGTATCCTTTACTCTCCTGCTGCATATAGGAAGCAAGTAATGCCTATCCACCAATTTCCCGGGTTCCCTTTTCACTGATCCTTAAATACTATTGATTTTTTTTTTTTTCAAGGATGGGATCAAATGCAGGTGGCAATGCATATGTGGCTTTTCTGACCTACACAGCAGCAACAGGTAGCATTCTGTATGGAAGAATTTGCTCCATCAGGCTTGGAAAAAGACTAGAAAGTGTAATGAAACCTTTGCAAGACTGCATGTAGCAATAAAAAGAATGCAACTCAGTTTTAGAAAAATTTCTTCTTCTATTAATTGCTAAACATTGATTATTATTCTGGTGGTGACAATGTGAGTTTATCCCACATATTCAGACACACGAGGATTATTTACTCTCCCTAGGAAAAAACAAAAAACAAACAACATATGTGATTTACTATAAACTATGGAGACAGTGGAAGATCTCAAAGATTTGCATTGAGCAGCAGCAGAGAGTATTTTAGCTTGTTTTATGGAACATATGGTGAAACTATTGCATCACATGAAACTGTTAATCTCGTTGTAATCAGTGGGATTTCTCGTGAGTTGATCAGATCATTAACCTAAATAAACCAGGATCATAATCTGGATTCCAGAATATAATCTGTAAAGAAACTAAGTATTAGCCTAGCTATGTCCAAGAGTTCCAGTAGGATGTGAGTGGCCAACCAGGAGACATCTTAATTGCCTCTTAATTGTGGAACAAAAGATGATGTGAAGTCTACATTAATAATACAGATGTATAGCTGTGAAAGAGCAGAGATTATCAAAATCATTTACTTGTGTGCATATGACCCTAACATACTTACAATACTGATGATCTAGAAAGGATCAGTCCAAAACTGAATAGTTTAAAATATCCCATGTTTTTTAATCTGCTGATTGAATCTTTTAAGGCATCTAAATGAAGTGACCTTCTTCATCTGTAAAGCTGGGATTTTTAATAAGTTCTACTTTGTATGCGGACTCAAGTTACATTTGAAAATACTATCCTGATTATCTTTCACTACATTTATTCTATTAGTGTTCAGAAATTGGTTTCAGTGTGTGGTAAGGCACTAGGTTGCTGTCCCATGCTTTTCCTGCATGCCTGCTGGGAAGAATTAATCTCTGTGCATATTCACATTTTGTTTCCAAAATGCCTTTCCATGCACTCTGAATTTTTTAGAGTTGTTTTTTGGGTTTTTTTCTTTTAGTCCAGGCAAGAGTAGTCTCTTACTGTTCTATACACACACAAAGAAAAAACACATTCATCAAAAGTACTTTTTAGGGGCAGGGAGTTGCATCAGGCACCAACAATATTATCGGAGGTTTCATTAAGAACCTTTATTTTGTGTGAATGTCACTGTAAAGTCACATTTACTTGCACTTTTTCCTTACTTCACTTCAATTTCTTTTTGTGGACAAAGTAGTCAAATATGTTAAGTAGTGCATTATACCGCTAATGGCTGTGAGACTGGCACTTGGCTTTGAATCCAGCACTGCCCCTGTGCTCTGCTCTATTTGATGCATACTTCCATATCCTGTATTTTTGACACCCAATGACAGAATTCTGTTTAAATTGTGAAATAAGTAAGTATATATATATGTCATGGTTTAGGCCCAGCCAGCAATTAAGTACCATATGGCTGCTTGTAAGAAAAAGGTAAAACTCTGTGGGTTGAGGCAAGGACAGTTTAATAGGACAACACAAAGAGAGAAGAAACAATAAGAATATATAAAGTGTAAGATGCAAAATGCAACACCTGATGCTCAGCCCCTTCCAGAGCCACATTCCCCGTCATATGCTGAGCATGATGTCACATGGTACACGGTACAGACTACTGCCTTGGCTAGTTCAAGTCAACTGTCTCTGCTGTGTCCCCTCCCAGCTTCTTGTGAAAATTAACTCTATCCCTGACAAACTCAGGAGAAATTATTACCATTTCTACACTGGTATATACTGAGAAGTTTTGGCTGAAACAATTTCCACTGTGTATACTTGTTCCATGTGACCAGAAATTACAGTGATTTCCTCTTCTGTGTATCACGGATATTTTCAAGGAACATGTTAAAGTAGTACGATGACCCAAAAAAAAAAAAAAAAAAAAAATTCTGAAAGAAATAATGACATTATTTATAGGAGAAACCATGATTCATGAATATATCACAGAATGTTACAGGTTGGAAGGGACCTCTGAAGAGTCCAACCCCCCTGCCAGAGCAGAGAGAAACTAGAGTAGAAATGATCAAGGACAAGCATTTAATAGACTACAGTGACTCTTGCAGATCATGACTTTTCAGGAAAATTGTCTAGTCCTGTCTTACAGATTGAAGCTTCATAAATCTTCACTATTTCTCTAATGTGCAACTTTGAATTGTCATGCACTGCTATTCTCAACACCTCCTGCAGATTGCTTGAGTATCCTTCTGGGTACTCATTAAAATAAAGTAACTGTCTGAATCAATAAAACTGCTCTTTAGCTTCTCAGTTTCAGCCTTTTGCTCCACCTCTATAAAATTTTGAGATGAAATGTTTGTCACTGAGGAGGAACAAGTGGCTCCTTAGCAGACTTTAGCCTTGCTTTCCTTTAATGTTGCACCAGTAGAGAGACATGCATCTAAGCATTCAACTGCTTCACCTTCCTGGGGTAAATATGCTATCTTGCTCTCACAGGCTTCTTGCAATGTTTCTTTAGAGTGACTGATACTGTGCAATGCAAAGGTCTGTCTCTTGGAGCTGGCAAAGGCTGCTCTGGGCCTTTGGATGGTCCCAGCACTGATACTTCTGTCACCTCCTGTCATAGACACCCATGAATACCATCACTGTACTGGAGCAGGTTTGTGACACATACTAATCAATGGTAACAGCAATGTAATGGATTCATGGCCTGAATCCATGATGTAGATTAAATCAGATTCTCCTTCCTTTCCTGACATGTTTGAAGAAAAACTCTTCTACTTCTTACTCTGGGAGAGGAAGGGGGATTGTCAGGGGCAGCAGCAAGGAAAATCCTTAACTTTAGAGATAACGCTTTTCGTTCTCAGCTTAGCATTATCTCACTTAGTCGGATAATAGCAGACACTACTCCTTCAACATGTCAGGACACTGATTTCCTTTTAATCATATGAAAACTTAAAACTTATTCTGTGTAATGCTTATTTGTAGCAGGCTACTCAAGACCCAGTTCATTATTCACAGTTAATGTGTGTGTCAGAACTTGTCAGAGAACCCAGAGCAGGGAGGAATTGGCAGCACCATTGTAACCACCAGCATCAGTCCCAGCAGAGTGCAGAACACTGTTCTGGGGTTTATGCCCATGCCAGAGCTCTATAAACGGCTCATTTCCAATCAAACACAGAGACTGACAGCTTGGCCCATTGAATTAAACAGTAAAACTCCCATACAGCAGACAGGAGTGAGATTTTACACATTTAACTACTTACTTACCTTGGCACTTTAGTACACCAATCCTTGCACTAGAAGTGGCAGAAATACAAGTTAGGTTTCCTACTGGCGGGCGGATTGGACTCAATGATCTCTATAGGTCCCTTCCACCCTGTACCATTCTATGATATGGTTAGCACAGTCTTACTAGATTATGAGTAATACATCTCCTGTGATGTGTTGTTTCTGGTGATTTTTAGTAATTTTAGTGAAACTGCTCATTTTTATCATACTTAATAGCCCAAACACATGTACTAAACGCCAATAGAATTCTGTGAGTACTTCATGGTATTTAGGGGATGGCATTTGCAAGTGTTGGCACCCTGAGTATTGAGTCAGTAGGCACCAAAAACATAATTCTATATTTAGTATGTTTCAGTGGTAACATTTTCCTGTATGGCATTGTTGGCCCAAATTTAAATTGTCTTTCTCCTGTAAGGGTCCTGAATTTGATTCCTTGGATAGAAAGATTTTGACTAGGAACACAAAACAAGGCTACTCAATAGAACAAACGCGCTAACATTGTCAGTACAATTATACCTAAACTAAACAATGGCACTATATATATACACACACATGAAAAGATAATGGCTGAAAGGACTGTAAATTTGTCTTTTTTAAGTTATCCAGAGACACAAAGTATAAATACCGACGCCATGAGTTGGCTGAAGACTCTGACGAACTAAGACAGTGTATTCCCTGGTTCTTCCCATCAGCCTTGTTTCCTACTCTGTAACTTAGGAGAAAATCTAGATGGTCTTCCCTGTCTGCAAAGCCTCAATTCAAATCCCATTGAAATCGATACCCAATGAAACTTTTAAATTTTGGATCAAAATCTGAAGGCAAGATTGTCTAATGTGTTTTATTGTGGCACAAGTAACACACAGAGGTACATATTGGAACTTCAAAGTAATAGCAGCATTACACTTAATTTTAATAAACTCCTATGAACTATTTAAACAATACGGCAGCCAACTAACTGCTTTTCCAGATGCCTGAAGAGTTCAGCTGAACTAAGGTTTTATCAAGAGCCTTGTGAACCTGGACAGGCAAATCTTTATGAAAAGATAGCCAAATATTTTCATCTGGATTAACCGTAAACGTCTGCTTTCCTCTGGCAGCACCACAAGTGGCCACCTCTAATGGATTTTAGTTCTGTCTAATAACCTACCCTCTTCCTTATGGCATGAGATGGGTGGTACCAACTTAGTTCTGTCTCCTTTCATTTCAGTATACAAACATCTTCTAGATGTAAAAATCCATGCCCTAGACAGGTAAAATCATTCCAATTATGATGACCTATCTTTGTTTTCAGAAAGCATTTAATTTGTCCAAGTCCCAGTTTTATGAATTCCTGCTCTTGAAACCACAGTGCAGGTAACAGTTCATACCTGCCTCAGAGATGTCAGTGCTGAGTATGTGGCGATCTTCAGTCTCTGCTCCAACACCTTCCCCTTCTTTTTATATTTTGAAAGGAAAGCCTTTACCCTTCCAGTCAGTAATTTTTGAGATACTCAGAGACAAAAAGTGTAGCAGAGTCTGCTTTTTGAACAGCTATAAGGTTATGAAAACAAGCTAAAAACAGTCCAGGAAGAAAATAAAGTGCAGAGGAAAGCAGAGGCAAGAACTGTTGTGACCTACTCAGTTTTTGCAAACTTAAGGTATATAATTTTATGTTAGTTAAGTGTACCAGTTTTTTAACATCCCCATGGGGAAAAAAAAAAAAATAATCCTTAGTAATGAGAAAACAAGCACTCTTTCCCATTTTGCCTTTGCACTTCACCATCTACGCTCTATTAACCGCTCTCTTCATTTGTTTGCTCAATCTTCTCTCTTGAGCAGATAAAAGGGTTTCATTAAAGCAAAGCCTAATGCTGTCAGTGGCAGGAGAGCTGCCAACCCTGGCGGTTTTAGTAAGTCTATTAAGCTGACCTAAGCATGCTAATACTTAATAAATTCCTGCTATTCACAGCAGTCCTTTGCAAATATTCCTTTATCTCATATGAAAAACTAGTTATGCAATTCAAATGAGTTACAAAAAGCCAGACCCTGCACTTCACCTTATCTTTATAGAGCAAGAGTTCTGTCCTAAAAGAAGTAGCAGCATACTATCGATCATAAACTCTGCTGTACCAGAAGCACTTCTTGAGATTACAGAAAGGTCTAACAACAGCTTCATTAAAGTATTCATATTTCAGAGATTATTAAGAAGAAATCAGCACTGGAAAAACATGCTAAACCTATCTGAAGGGTATCTGTTACTATTTATTTAGTATAGTTTAATTTATTCGTGGGGAGTGGGGTGGGGGGAATCCTGATTATACAAATCACTGACATCTCCCATCATTGTAATACCGCTTAATATGGTAGTAAATACTCTGAAGAATAACAAGTGAACTACATAACATTACTAGGCCTGCTAATCAAAGTAAAAGCTTCCACTCTCCTCAGTATCATTTTCCTGTTTTTTTTTTTTTCAGGGCTCCACAGCTCCAGCTGTTACTTCATGTTTCATTGAAACAAAGTTTTTAAAGCAAAAAAGCATTGAATGTTCATCTCTTACATATGAGAAAATATGTAGCAGAAGTTTCAGTTCAACAAAAATCTTGATACAAATCTACGAGACCTCTGAAAGAATTAGAGTGCTCACATCAAAAAAAAAAGAGATCTTAATTCTTCTCTGCTGAAAAATTAATGTCATTGTTTAGGGTAAGTGAGATAAATCGGGGGGGGGGGGAAGAGCATGAGGCAGAGTGCACTACCTCAATGTCTCATAGTAAACATACTCAACATGCAGCATGGCTTATTTAAGTGCACATTTACCTGAGAGCTATTGTCAGGCAAAATGACAATAGAGAAATGAGGGTGGAGCAGTCACATGGCATCATTTCTCCAGCCATTTGTCATGACCATAACAATAAACCCTGGCTAGCAATAGCTAATTTTCTATAAATTTTCTGTTTTCAGGTTTTGCAAATGGTAGCAGAGAACTTACTTGTTTTAGCTCATACAGGTGAAAAAAGAATAAAAAGACCATGGTTCTGTAAATAAACAGGATCATATTTTAAACTCAAAAACTAAATTATTCCAAAAAGAATAAAACACTCATCTTTTAAGGGTTTAGCAGGGAAAAAGTAATCATGCATATGCTTATTAGTACTGTTAGTGTAGAATTTATACACCAGCTACTCCAGTGAGGCTAACAACAGCAACTTTGCACAGATGCAGAACACCTATGGACGAAATTAAACCAGCATTATCCACCATTCTCTCTTCTGCTTCCCCAAGGAAAGAGAAATTATGCTGAAGCCATCTACAGCTGGTGGCAATTGTGTTGCTTAGCCATAGCTGTGGCAAATACAGGGGGGTTTGGCATTTAAGACAGTAATGACTTAGGCTTTTTCACAATCACCTCACTATACCCCTAAGTAATTGTCCTCCATGTTATTTCATTACTTTATTTCATATCCATAATGCAACAGCCTGCAGACATCTTGCGTGCCTTGGTTCTGCTGTTCTACTGCATGGGATCACCCACTTGTGAGAGAACATAAAAGACAGATGAGTTAGAACATGGGAAATTTAGATTTACCTAAATGTAGTTTATGTTAAGAAAAACATGAAAACACTTTTTCTATTCTTTTTAAATAAACGCTCTTAGAATCTCATCTGAATGATCCATGTGATGCTGTTTAACACGTCCATCTAATGAAGGAGAAAGACTTCAATCATTCCACACCTTAAATTCACATCTAGAGCTCAGTTTTATAGAGTAACACTGTGTACTTCAATCTTAAGCTTAGGGAAAAATAACACAAATTAAGGACCTTCACTAAAATCTAGTTTGCCAGAGAAATGAAAATACTGAAAAAAAGAGTAAAGTAATCACAGAGAGTATCAGTGCATTTTATCATTTTTCTTCTTTAGTGCCATCTTGCTACCAAATGATTCCCCTGGTAGTAAAAACCTTAGTAAGGAAAGGACAGTGTGCAAAGTAACTTATGACATCTGTCCTCCAAAGTCTTCTTCTATACAAATGGTCATCTCTTAAAAACCCACGTATTTGTTACTGAGGATATTGATACTGTCAAAAAAAAAAAAAAGTGTTAAAAAAAAAAGTCTTACCATTTTTGCTTTCATTACTAACTCTAGGTACAGTCAACACAAAGCTAAGAATGCAATAAAACCATTATTTCATAGGAAAGTTATAGTATTTCCGTGCACAGCTGTTGATTTATATAAGTGGACTTTATACTGCTAGGCAGCGTGATTAATATACCAGAAAAGAAGGTAAAAAGTAGGTCAGTGATATAGGACAATAGTTCTTCAAGTCGACTCCCTGCCTCCCACTTGAAGTATAATGTTCATTCCTCCTATTTTGAAGCACTAAATAACACTGTAACTAGACACAGAAGACAAGAGTTTAATTAGACATTATCCACCCTTGATCTTTACACAAAATTCCCATGACATCTATAGAAATTCCACAGCTGCACAAAACAGAATAAGGTCCATGGCAAACACAGCTTTCAGGATTGCTTCAATAAATATCACAAACGGTAAGAGAGACAGCAAATGTTAACATTTTATTTGTTTTGAACATATAAAGGTTATAACTCTCTGAAACAATTCTTTTAGAGCCATCTTGTGGGGAAAATAAGCAATTTAACACAACACATGTACTCTAACTGGTTTTCTACCAAAAAGATCAGTGTTTAGTATGACATCTTCTAGTACTCTTTTAGAAAAATAAATGTCTCAGTTACACTGTAAACTTTATACAACATTGTTTAAACCACTGGAACATGATGGAAGTGCCTTTGTGAACAAATATGTGTTAAGAGACTGGTTCTAGATAGAAAAAAAAAATCATTAAGTTAAAGATGCTATTTCTCTAAAGAATGCTTTTAGGACAGATTCTATTCAAACTCAACACAACTGCAGCCCACAGAAACAAGGGCAAAAACCTTGAGAACCTGTTATTTCTTTCAGTGCTTACTTGGCCAAATGAGTAAATCAGATGGTATTATTCAATCTAACAAAAAAGGGGTCAAAAATCCCAAAATAAATCTAAATATAGTAGATTCAGCACTCAAAGCAGAAAAGCTTTTGTTCAACACCCTTAGCACTGCCAATTTATTCCAAGTTTCAGTAATCTTCTCCTAGTTTTGAATGACTCTACACCAGTTCTTTATAAAGAACTTGTTCATGTAATGATTTTTTGGTTTGTGTACAATTAAGTTAAGTACAGGGTTGGGCAGTTAATTTCAGATTAATTGAAAGTCAAAATGCAGGCTTCAGCTACCTAGAGCAATCAAAAATCAGTTGCTGCTTGCTCTATGTATCGTGTCTACAAAGCAGTGCACTTACATTTTATCCTAGAGAACAAAGCGCACATGTAGTCCGTATGTCCTACTCAGTTTTAATTTACCTTACACCCTATTAAAATACTTAATTTACATAGAACATTAAAGCATATCACATCACATTTATCCAATACATAATTATCTTCTATTAATACAGAAGTAAAACAGAGTACCACGGAACACTTTTACAAAGTGCACAATCAAAAGATGTCACAGAAATATGCACTTTTTGGAGTTACAGTCTGTGTATAGTATAGACTAGCAGGCACCTCTGTTAATGCTTGGTTTTTTTAAATAAGGAAATTTGACAACAAAAGGGTCCTACGTTACCCAATGTTTCTGACAGCTGTAACTAAACAGAACATACTGGCACCCAGATGTATGATCAGACAATTTTGCTAAGGCAAGCACAAGTATGTCAACTTCAGTTTTACAATTCTACCAAACTTTGAGTGAAAGAAGGTGTACGTGTGCGCCTACAGCTTTCCTTCCTCCTTAAAAAGATGACACGGAGATCTGCTTCCTCCACATCCTCTTTAAACTTTAGAAAGGAGCCCTGACTCAGGGGCACTCGCCTTAATGAGATTTTGGATTTCTTTGAATTTTGGATGTTCTTTATCAGCTACCAGCTGCAGCAATATAGCTTCACTAGTAGTAACTATAATTCCAGTACGAGCAAGACGCTGAAAGAGAAAAGAGCAGAGAGAGAATAATGTGAGATACTTGCAGGTCTGAATAAGTGAACATTTTATAAAACAGATGGATGGTATTTATATAAACATCTATTAACAAAAGTATTGCCAATTGCATTCCAACGTTTCTTAGCAGTACCATTTATAAAGCTAGGATGGAAAGTGACTGGTTTTAGAATTTACTGAAGAAAAAGGCTTCCCTGGATTATAAATAAGGCTTCCTACTTGGACTGGATTCTTTCCCATGTGAGATTTAATATGCAGAAGACCCACCCACTCTTATTTTAACAACCCTTTCCCCTTGTATGGTCCTGAGAGTCGCTTTCTTCACTCTCAGGCAGATTTGAAAGACCTGGGGAAAAAGAAAATAGTGACGTCCCAGATAAAGACATTAAACAAGAAACTTCATTTTAACAATTTATATCTGGGGGCTTGTTATATACTAGTACTTTGGTCTTTGGACTACACAGCATGCTAGTACTAAGAATCTCAGGAGACAGAACGAAAAGCTCTTCTACAGACCTTATAAATCATACTGGTACAACAGCAGCTCCTTTTAACTGACATCTCATTACAGCTTCAGTAACACACAAGTGAGTTCTCACAGGCTACAGAATAAAAAGCATTCCTGCATAGAAAGCAAAACTGACAGGTCTGCTAGATCTAAGTGTGCAACTAAGCAGAGCAATGGTTCACACAGCCCAAGACGCAGGACTTTTGCACGGCATTCTGGACTTTTAAGACTGTGGATGTTGCTACATAACAAAGTTATCCTCAAGTAAAGGCTGACCACCTCCTGCCCCTCATCAGGTTCCCAGTAATCATACAAATGCTTTGTCAGTGAAACTCTTCATGGATCCACCATTCCTTCCATCAACCTCTCCTCAGCTGCATGCTTCACCAGATCTAATGGCATCCTGAATAAGCCCAGGGAGGGCAAGAGGCAGAAAATACAGACATGTACACCTTCAGACAGTTTTCAATTTTCAGTACTACAGGAAAGAGAAACTCCAAACTTTCTTGGGCAGACACAGATCACCACTGTTTGGTTTTTCACTTGCAAAGCAATTGATGGGGGTAAGTTACTATTTTAGGGGATCAGTAAAGTATATGTAACTACAGTCTATATAATGATTAACTAGGCTATATTTACAAAAGTCAATGCTTCCTGCTTGCAATAATGGCAGCAAGCCTTGCAATATCCTGAAGTTCAAACAAAACAGATAAATTCCCCAGCTCTCCTACTCTGTATAACATGTTTGTTTAAACCACATACATGTAAAGAGAGAAAAATGGGAAAACCAAAATGAAACATTATGGTAATGTTTTCAAGATATAATTTTCCATGAACACAAAGTTCTTGCTTTAAAATAGTATAGATGAAAAAAACCCCAGACTGTTACACAGTCTAGAAGAGAAGACTGAAAAGAAGATTCAGTTCAAGACCAAGCGGTGAGACAAGGCGTCCTCATCTGATAGGGCAAAAATTAGTAAGGCACATACATAGTCAGTTGTGTCATTATTTCATTCATGCAAATTTTGGGGGTGTTTTTTTTTTTCTGGATTTTTTTTTTTTTTAATCACATTTTTGCCTGGCATCATTTTTTAAGCACACAACAGAAATGGAGACAATAACTCTTGGGTCATCCAGGCAGACATGAAAGCTTTGGCTATGAATTAATTCAAACTGCACTTCCCAGTACACCCAGTCAGCTATTTGCATGTTCATCACCTGCACCATCAAATACATGCTATGTGAGGGGAAATGTGGAGAACTGAAGGGCTGAGTGGGACTAGATGGGATTTGTTTGAAGTTGCTGAAGAAGCTGGTTCTCACTGCAAGGTCACTCTATCATTCTTGAAAGGTCACTGTGAACAAAGGAGGGCTGTGTTACTAGAAAAAAGTAAGTTACATTCCTCTTTCCACAAAGGTAAGGAGAAGGATCCAGGCAACTCAGAACAATGAACCTCAGCTCACCAGATACTGAGCAAGTTTCCGCAAGACACAATGTCTGACCCACTAATAAAAAGAGCATGACTAGGAACTGTCACCTACACGGTGAGACCAAAGAAGGGCGACCCAATGCTTTGGCATTTTATCAACTTCCCTAAGAAACATACTGCCACAGCCAATGAGGATTACTGACACATCCAGTACAGGTGTCCCTTTCTCCTGCTCCCAAGCATGTTCATCTCTTGCAAACTGTAGCCCAGATCCCTGAGTAGCATTTTTAAGAGATGATCTACAGCACAAAAAGGAGACAATGTTGACATATGCACCACTGAGAAGGAGGAGTAGTTACGGCCATAAAACCATCTGGTTCATCACAGCAAGCTAGAAAACATTCCCTGATTGGTATTTTAATGATGGCTACTTAGGTGATCACAGCAAAACATTTTCTTTGTGCTTGGTGAGAAAACATGGGAAAGACATACTAAAAAGTTACCTAAAATTAACCAATTTGCCAGGATTACAGCTTTTGCAAGCAAACACATTTTTAATACGACCGTTACCTTTTTGACTAGACAGAAAAGCAAAGCCAGCTAGTCACTGCTGTAATCTCTATTACACTGAACCAAATTCTACACTTGGAGACACAGTGTAAATGATAATCAAATGTACAAAGACATACACAATAGGCAAATGGATTTATTTTTTTCTGTATCTGTTTTGTCTACTACTGCTGCTGCACCACATTGACTTGGGAAGTCCATGATTCAATCATTCCTGCACTCTCTGTTCATCACCATGCTTTACATGACATTAAGCTTCCACTTAATCAAAGTCATGTGTTTCATCAAACTCTATATGCTGGTGATTTCCCTTTAGCTTTTAATTCTCTTACTCATGAAAAACACAAGAAATTAAAAGTCTTCTCCAAATCTAGGAAAAAAGTATAAAATGCTGTAGTTATTATTAGTTTCAATTTCCAAATAATTGTTAGCACCTGAGGCAAAAATTACAGTACTTAATGTATATATTAGATTTTAATTTTGAACACTCATGCCTGTAGGCAAGTTAGAGTACACAATCAAAAAACCATTTCTATGAATGTGCTACCACATAGTTGTACATGCTTTTAAATCTTCTTGTTATATTTATCTCCACTTTCTCAACATTTAGTTAGGCTAAGCTCCTAGAAGATGGGGAGGAGTGGGGGGGGGGGGGGGGGGTGTGGGGGGGGGCCAGGGAAAGTCTACTATAATCACAGTCTTGAGATTAAGCTTTAATTTGCAGTGATGAGGAAGAGCAGAGGGAGGGACAGACACACATGAAGAAGCTCTGAACAGGATCACTTACTATATTCCACTGCTTTTCAAGGAATTACAATAGCAGAATAAATACTGTTTGGAACAACAAAACCAAAAGCTCAGTAGCACTTTTACTCTGTTCCACAGAAAACACTTGGTATGAAAATATCCTAAAATGTGAATACAGGTTATACAGAGTAACTGAGATTGCACAAAACACTTTTAAAACCCATATGTCCCAAACTGAGTTCCACATATTAAATCATAATTTAGGAAGGAAAAATAAGGGATTAATCCTTCTCCATCCTGGAAGCTATTCTAAGAATCAGAGAATTCACCTCTTCTTAAGTCTACATTTGTCCACTTCTTACTGTCCTTAGAAACTCCTTATTGGCTTGCAATAAGCAGGAAAATTAACATGCAGACCCAAGGTGGAGAAACCCTTGACTAAGAAACTTACCTCAAGAGCAAACATCCTGTCCATCATACTTCTTGATGAGGTGGCATCAGCTACGATATGAACTTCCAAGCCTCTGCCAATTAATTCTAGGGCTGTTTGCTGGATGCACACATGTGTCTACAGGGGACAAATCAAAGGTAAAAAACTCACCACCAAACCATTGTTACAAAACATGAATGCAACAATGCCAAACTAGAGGACATAATTAGTTAGGATTCCAACATTTATTTTTCTACATTACTAGGGAACTCAGTGTGGGTTTTAAATGCCAGGCAAGCTTGAGACAAGAGCCTGTAGTTAACAAATATAACATTTCAAACTTTATTATAAGATAATATCAAAGACATATAACACAAGAATAATTTAATCTGTAGAGGGTATCTGAGCTTTAAGCAATACATATAGACAGTTTTTTTAATTACAGAAAGCAATGATTAATACTATTGTGGACCAGCAGACATTGTCATTAAATAGTACAAAAAAATGGCAAGACACATACTTCTACTCCAAACAGGACAACGCTGCGGACTCCAGGGATCTCCGCTAAGGCTGCCTCGACTTCTGGCAACACCATTGAAAATTTTGTTTTGGGAAGGACAAGTTTAGCTCCTGTTAAATCAATTTCTTGTACAGTGCTGCCAAGACCTTTAGGATACTGTTCAGTTACAATAACTGGAATTCCTAAGAGCCGTGCACCTTGGAGCTGCAAGCGGGCAGGGAAGAAAGCATACAAGAAAATAAATTATTAAAGAACGATATTAGCAAAGGCGTTGTTATTACCTGAAACTGAATAACCGGTAAACTGGCTGTGTAAAAAATAACAATTCACATGTGTGATCAAAATGCACTACAAGGGAAAAAAAGGGCAAAACACATACTAGTCGTTGACCCACGCTGATGATATCACCGAAGTACTTGATGGCAGGCCGGAATCGTTCTTGCATATCACAACAGAAAAACACAGTGCTTGAGGGTGTCAGGTTGCCCAGAGTAGTCATCTGAAAAACAAAATAATGGTTTCCTTGGCAGTGAAGAAACTTTCAGAAAGGCAGCAGAATGAGAAAGAGTCTACAATGCCTGTGCCAGGAAACAGATTTCTGTTATTTTAAGTCAAAATAGGAGAAAGGTTTTTTCAAGTTATGTTTTGGTATGTTTCCAAATTCAAATGAATGACTGATACTGAGCTGTGCAGTACAGTCATCAATAGGTAATCAAGATTTTATTAGGTGGGAGACACAAGTCAATGTAGATGTACACAGAAACTTCTGAACTCTGAAGCAGGGCAGAGAAGCAAACTGCCTAAAGTAGTGTACAAGAAAGAAAAAAAAAAAGTATCAACAGCAAAATTACATTCCACATCTCTTGAAACTGCCATAAAATCAGGACAAATTAAAAAAAGTCAGAATTTCACTTGCTTTCAATATGGTATGTACGCATATTTTTACTATTTTCATTGTGTAGTCAGTTTGTTTTGTGTATGCCTTCTAGCATAAGTCTGATGCAAGTCCAAAGACTAGAACAAAAGCAGAGCACCTTGTCGGCATTATGACAAGAAACAGAGCAAAATACATTTTAATGATAAAAATAACATCCCAGAATTTCCCTCATAGAAGCTACCAAGTGGAGTACAAGGGACAGGATAAGAAAAAAGAAATCCAAGATTGCATTTTCTCATACTTTGAAAAAGTGCATTGTATTTCTATGATATTACTTGCACTTCCTCCAGAAGCAAAGGATAACATTTCAGCTGGAGGCTACAAGGAAAGAAGGCAGCTACATATTGTCATTTAATTGTGAGGCAACCCAAGA
The DNA here is from genome assembly GCA_025345505.1 of Todiramphus chloris collaris. Classification (NCBI taxonomy): domain Eukaryota; kingdom Metazoa; phylum Chordata; class Aves; order Coraciiformes; family Alcedinidae; genus Todiramphus; species Todiramphus chloris. The sequence continues at coordinate 34,176,117 of JANVCC010010406.1, forward strand.
GAAATGACATTGATTCAGGAGCTTTTCATCAGACTGATAAATCAAATTGAATAAACTGCCTCTGGGAAGCAGCCATCAATTGTACATACTTCATTATCCTCAAACTGAGGCTGTGATGTTTTAAACCAAAACAAAATTACAAAAATCAGTAAAATAGTGTACTTCGGAAGAGCAGGGATGTTTAGGAAGAGCAGGGATGTAGTCAGTTTCCATGGCAAGGTTTTGGTAGAGGGGGAGGCTGCAGAGTTGACTTCTGTGAGAAGCTGCCAGAAGCTGCCCCATGTTGGACAGAGCTGATGCCAGCTGGCTACAGGATGGACACGCTGCTGACCAAAGCAATGCTGGTGGCACCTCTGTGGTAACAGATTTAAGACATGGTAAAAACCCACTGTACAACAGTAGCTGTGAGAAAGGAGTGAGAATGTGAGAATCAACTTCACAGACATCAAGGTCAGTGAAGAAGGAGGGGGAGGAGGTGCTCAAAGCACCAGAGCAGAGATTCCCCTGCAGCCCATGGTGAAGACCATGGTGAGACAGGCTGTCCCCCTGCATCCCATGGAGGTTAACGGTGGAGTAGATATCCACCTGCAGCCCATGGAGGACCCCATGTTGGAGCAGATGGATGCACCTGAACGAGGCTGTGACCCCGTGGAAAGCCTGAACAGGAGCATGCTCCTGGCAGGACCTGTGTCCCCATGAGGATGAGCCCATACTGCAGCAGGTTTGCTGGCAGGACTTGTGACCCCACAGAAGATGCACACTGGGCCAGTCCATTCCTGAAGGTCTACACCCCATAGAAGGCACCCATGCTAAAGCAGTCTGTCAAGGACTGAACCCTTTGTGAAGAAGACACATTAGAGAAGTCTGTAAAGGACTATGTCCTGTAGGAGGGACTCCATAATGGAGCAAGGGAAGAGTGTGAGGAGGAAGGAGTGGCAGAAACAAAATGTTACGAAGTAACCACAACCCCCATTCCACATATCCCTGTGCCACTTCCAGGGACGTGGTAGAGAAGTTAGAAGTGAAGCTAAGACTGGGAAGAAGGGAAGGGTGAGGGGAAGGTGTTTTTCCTATCATCCTACTCTTTTATTGATTGGAGAGAAAGTAAATTATTTCCAGAAGTTGAGTCCTTTTCACCTGTGATGGTAATTGATAAGTGAACTCTCTGTCTTGATTCATGGAAAGTGGAGCAGCTTGAAGGGCACCCAATAGGTGGGTCCAGCTGCACTAAAACAGGTTACCATGGGTGGTGGCATGCCAGTCCTTGGAGGTTTTCAGCGTTCAGCAAAATGACAACTGATTTCATCAAGAACTGGCTTTGTGCAGGAGTTAGGGAAGGCAGCCCCTAGATACCTCTCCCAAACCACACTTTGCAATTCTGCATCACAAGAAATGAGGCCTGGGACCAAGAACACTTGAAAATAAAATTAAATATTGAATAACTGCCTTGTTCTTGAACTCTATCTATCTATCTATCCATCTATCTATGTGAGCAATGCAGAAGCCAGTTGGTGGAAAGTACAAACATACAATTCACACCATGGTGAGCCCCTAATGTAACCCATTCTGACTCTGGCACTTATTACCATCAGAGCAGTCAATCATGACTTCAAACTTTACTACCACTCAGCAGCAAAAATAGAGTAATTGGAATAGACAGTATCTGTAAGTGTGCCTCCTACTCAGAAATGTGTCATTTTGTTTTGTCATTTATATGGCAAGCAGAGACCATTCCTTTCTTCTACAAATCATTCCACTACTTATAATTTTTATAACGTCATTTTGAACTACTGCAAACCATCACGAACTGTAGAGTAATCTACACGGGGTTAATCTACGGCCTTAGTATACACCTTCCTGTGTCAAGGCAGTGGATGGCACTGCCATCCTTAACAGAGGAACAAGCACAAATAGACTACAAAGGCCTTCAAGAAGCTTCATAGTGTGACTCTATGTAAGGATCTGCAAAATGTAAATATTCTTCACAGATACCTACCTGGTTTGACTCGTCAGTAATACAAAATTTACAGAGATCCTATACAATCCATCCTACAGCTCTCTTACCTTTACCTTGCAGGGTTTTCTCATCCACATCTCCTTTATTGCTATTTAAGAGTGTTATTTCCAGTTCTGTCCATGGTGAATTTGAAATGCAAGAGCATTATCATCCTCCTTCACATGCACAAACACCTATGATCGTACCTCAAGACTCAGATACGGACTCCCTTTCGTCATTCCCCTCCTTTATTGTAAAACATATCTAATACTTTCAATCCTTCCTCCTGCAACTTAAAACATTTTCATTGCCATCCCTGGGGTAATTGCAGTCTGCAGTGAGGTACCCAATAATACAACAGTAGTATCTCTCTGCCTATAATACTTCTCAGCACTAGTAGAGCCTCAGAGAACACTTGTCAATTCACAGCCCTTGCAGGCCCCATTCAGTTGTTACTTTCCAGTATGGTATTTGCTCTTCTCATCAATGACGACACCTGAAGAGTCCTGAGGTACATTTTAACCTCAAAATTATCCCTTGAATTCTCCCTCATCTTTTATTTTCATAGTTGATTATTTCCACCCTCATACAGGAATTATTTCTTCCTTTACCTTCCATTCTGAATTGGAGCTTACTTCACCTTGTTTCTCCATCTTGTCGTGAAAGCCTGAATTCTGCTCTTTCAGATGCTTGAAGCTCCTCCCAGCTTGGCACCTTTTGTAAAAACAGTACTTGCCGTAAGTTTCGGCAATGATATTGATGATGGAATATTTACAAACAGTGGGTTTGGAACAGTTCTTATAAAGCCCAATTCAATATACTCATTCTGATTTGACAGTGAAGTGTGGAAGAAAATCAACTGCCTTTCCAGCCTGGAAGCATCTTCATTATACATTTCTGCTGCTTCCATAATCCCATGTGTTTATGACAAACATCAGAAGGAAATCAAACAAAAGCTTTAGATCTACTTTCCTCTATCATCAAGGTGGTTTAATATGACTTAACTTATGTCTTCAGTTTAGTACCAGTGTCACTCTAAAATAAAGTTGGGTCAACCACATATGTGCTAAATAAAGGCTTTTACAAAATCTAACACAAATAATTCTTATATCAATTTTCATATTTATTTCTGATCAACCTGCACTCTGAATCAAACCAAGCAACATGGGGTAGAAATCAGAAGAAACAGATGGCAAGATCAAAAAAAAAAACCCAACCAACCAAAAAACAAAAATTAAAAAAAAAAAATCAATACTTCCTAGTGTTAACTGGAATACCAGCTGTGGGAAGGACAAAGTGCAGAAGAAAGCAGTTTAAAATTAAGTTTCATAAATAGCAGCTAGTGCAGTCCATAAATAAATTTTCAGAATTATCTGCTACATATAAAAGTTTCTGTTTGCTGGTTCTTCAGTGTGCCATGTATAGCCTACCACTCACTTGCTCTCACAGCTGTCCTCCCCTTGCACAGCTATGCTGTGTCAGGGACATGGGACCTTACCACCTCACACACTGCCCGACAGCGAAGGCCACAACTGCTCCAGTGCCACACCCTACCAGTGAGATGGGGTGGGGTAAACCTACACTCAAACATCAATCCTTGGGTGCGAGTATATAAGCTTTTCTATACTTTTCACTTCACCCCTCTCAGTCAATCACCCACCAGGACCTTCTTCCCTGCACCCGAAAGTTAGCCACAGCACAACCAGAATAGGTACGTCAGATGGACATGTAGCCTGATGAAGGTCTTTTGCCCAGCTAGAGAAGTAATCTCTAGGACCTTGTCCAGACCAGGATTTAAAGGTATGCTGTCACAAGTTACATACAGCTTTAAATCCTACTCTAGAAAAGGCCTAGGTGGGAAAGGACAGGTGTTTTTTTTTTCCACATCTATTTTATCTCTGCTGATTATTATTAATCATACAAGATGTGACTGTGATTAAATACTGTAATTACAGAATCAGCTTTACAAAAATGTTCATATATACTGGCTCTTTAGCTGTACTTTCCCTGTTCAAACTTCAGGAAAGCATTACACGCACAAGATGCAATTTTCCCCCGGTATCTGTAATGAACAAGAAAATGGAAGCAGAGAAATAATCCCACGTGACATCCTCACATCATAAATCTCTTGCCAAGGTTACGTACTAAAGGGGCAGAGCAGAGGACCTTGTAGCCTTGGTATTTGAAGGATGGCAAAAATGATAACAAAGAAATGCAGACAACAATCATCTTCTCCTTTATTTCTAAAGGAAAATCTATAAGATTCAGTTTTACTGTGCTGCTTATCTATCAAAGGGAAAAAAAAAATACAGTTTCATGTATTTCAAGGGAAAAATAGGTTACAAGTGTTTCAATTTAAGAACATATTTATTTCATGCTAAGCCAAAGTGCAGCCTTTTATATGTAATTCAGCATTTAAAAAGGACAGATTTAGTTACATAAGCACATGATGTTCATATAATTGAGACAATAAAAAATTCTTCAACAAAATCTAAAATGATCAAAATGCTTGCTACAAAGATACACAAACAAGGAGTCTGGATTTGAAGAAATATCTTTCAATATTTACAGTTCTTCCCCCCACACCCCCTTCAAGGTTCCAAGTGCTGCCTTTTAAAAAATAATATTTATAAACATATTTACTTGTAGCACTAATGTTTCAGTATTCATAATTAAACATTTATTAAAAAAACCCAAACAAAAAACAACTAACAACAAAGCAAACAACTCCCCACACCTGACTCATTTTCTGTAATTTATGTTTTGTCTTTCTTGGTCTTCAGAAAACAGACTTAGTCTCCTGAATTTATGTTGCTTCTATTTCTGAAGCATCTGAATGTAACAATATTAGATAAGTGTAAAAAGAGTGAAAATCTCTGTATAAATAGTTCATTTTTATTTACTTCATCTTTCGGCAATAATTAAGTATCATTCTGCAAGCACCTTTCTGCAAGAAAGACATGCCTGAGTTGTCAGCATGTCTTTTTAAAAGGACATTCCAAACTAGAGGTGCCTTACGCAACTATTTCGACAATAATTTTACTGGTTTTGCTCTCACATCCTAAGGTTACAAGTTTGTGAAAGGAGAGCACAGGTATTGCTAAAGAGAAGTCACCTTGAAGTTATGACAGCGACTGTGAAATAGCCTCTCTCGCGCATGTATCTGAATGCTGCCTGAGCTCCTCTGTTACATGGCTGTAAAGAGCATAGGTGTCTTCTGAAATCTCCGAAGTGTTTCTCCTTACTGCTTCGCTCCTCCAAAGGCAGCTACAACAGTTACACCAGAACACCATAGTTTTAGCGTTGTTATTTAACTGCATTAGAAGAGGTTCAAGTCCTACATTCCCCTGCCCCAAATATTAAACTTTTAACACTGGTAAAATCCATGAAAAGCAAATAGCTCCTTTCCTCTAGCACTCAGTTCCTCAAATTGCATGCAAACACCCTCCTTACCAGTTGAGAGGGGACAAAGGGAAAGTCCCTCCTCACTCAAGTCTGCAGCTGAAGAGTTTCAAGAGCATCTGCCAAGCTAAACATCAGGGTTCATCTCCTCCCACCAGCCTGCCTAGCACTAGGTGGCCACTGAAAGTTCAAGTGGCTATTTTGCATCAGGAGAACTAAACCAAACAAATGCACATATACAAACACAATACCAAGGCACAAATATGACTGGAGCACAAATGTCCATATACAGATCAAGCCTTGGACTGAGCTGCGTTGAGTCACTCTCTGAGGGCAGCATATGGCGATTTCTCTGTGAGATTACTTCCTCCCTCAGCTGCAGGGACAGGAAATTGAAACAGCCCAGTCAAACACCATTTGGTGATGACATTTCTTGAGATACTACAACAAAACACATCTTTCCATGACAGGTCCATACAGGAATCAAAGTGGGAGGATATCATTCCAGAGCTCACAGGTGCTATTGCCGTAGGGGTTAAAATGCCATCCCTATCTAACTGCTTTCTAAAGCATGCACTTAAAAATATTAAAACTATGGTCTAGGGATACAGACGCTAGTGTGTGTGAATCTTAATTTTAAAACAAATATGTTATTTCCAAATATGCAAGTCTAATCACACTGGTGAGCAAAAGTTGCCCCTCCTGAAAGACACGTTCTAAATGGTATTTCACCTGACTATGCCACACGCAGAGTTGACAAACTTATGCCATGTGTAACTGCAGATAAAACATCGGGGAGGGGGAGAAAAAGGGCACGCAGAAGTGGCAATGCATGAATCAACATAAGGAAAGAAAGTATAATCTTCCCGTCAGTAAATCCTAAAGGTCTTAAAAAGCGCAGCTGTGACTATATCATAACAAATGTTCCCCAAATGAGTGATCTCTGAGCACCTGCTGCTGGCTTAAGGCAAGCTGACTGACATCACTGTGATGTCTCCAGCTCATTGTCAGCTGCTGGAGCACATCAGGGAGGCAGCTAAAATAATATACAAGTACCATCATTTTCATATCAACAGTTGCTATTGTGACAGAATTGCAACAGTACTGGTGAAAGCAGGCATTTACACAATTAATGCATTAAATATTGGTTCACACTGAATCCCCATAGTCCATTAAGGCTGCACTGTGCATTTGCACCCTGGGAATGATGCATCCTTCCATGTCTCGACACTGACCTTTTACGCCAAGATGTACGTCCTGCCACAAATGTAAGGGCTGCATTTATAGATTCAGTGCAGAAACCATCTGCAAGAGAGTCTTTACAAAGCAGGGATCTGCACACACAGATAACAAAAAAAATTCTGACCTGCACCACTGTTGAAAGCCCAGATTACACAAATTCTGTTTTTAAAATCCTTGCTTGAATTCACACCCATACCAACCCTTTCTCAAGTTAGAGAGGCTGTCCTTTCCAGCTTCTCTGTCTGGCCCTTCACTCATTCTGTTTCCAACACACCAAGGGGAAAGGTTTTAAACTGATTATGATGAAAGGTATAAAAAACAACAAGACAAGTTATTAAAACTAATTTGGTCTTCTTATACACTCTTTCCACACACAAGGTAAAAGACAAAAGGCTCCAAAGGTATCCTTGTCATACAGTCTAAGGGAACAGGCTACCTTAACAATTTTTGGGTTTCAGAGACTACGATTAAACAGGGTTTACTAGCATGGTAAATTAGACTGTTTCTGCAACCATAAAGGATGATGACCAATGTTTCCATTTTTATGACATCACTTTTTCAAATTACTATTAATGTTGGCTCAACAAACTAAAACTTCTTAATTATAAATTAGAAAGAATTTTCTCAACCAAAACAGTAACTGTGTGTTTTGGTTTTCTTAAAAAAAAAAAAGAAAAAAAATTGACTTCTTTGATATTTAGGAAAGGAAAAAGCAATTCTGCTTCAGGTGCAAGTATTACAGCATGACTGGCATGAACCTCCAGTGTGTATAAAGATATCTTAGTATGAAATACACGTACTGTATCTGTCTGGCAGTCTGGTTTTCTGGTGTGTGGCCACAAAACTAGGAAGTTATGCATCTGTAAACTGGAAAGAGCTTTTGAGGGTAAGAAGGGATACAGAAATGCTAGGGATCTTTGAGCCACGAGACCGAGGTCTGGCAGAGCCCTCTTTACCGGCACCCTTTTGAGTATCCACCCAGCAGCATTACCTCCGGTTAAGGCCGGGTAGTACAAGTCGCCTGTCTTAAAGGAGAGATATTATTTCAGCCACCAGGCTCTTTTGCCATTCATAAGGTCAAGCAAGTTCTGACGCGCTGAGGGCAAGGCTCGATTAGCAAACGCATGTGGAGCGGAGCGCACCTGAATCCCCGCCTTGCTAAAACAAAAGTTTCCACGGAGCAGTAAGTGGACGCGGGCTTACGGAGCTCTGCCCACCGCTCCTTCCCGCTCCGCGCTCCCCCGGCCGCCGCCGCACCCCCGGATCTCTGCCACTTCGGGTGCCGAACGGTCCGGGAGAGGCCGGGCAGCCGCAGCCGGCGGCGGGGCGGGACGGGACGGGACTGGACTCCCCTCCCCTCCCCGCCACCACGCCCCACCTGTGGCGGCCGGCGCTGCCCCGCCGACGGGTCTCACCTGTATCTGCAGCGGCACCAGCCGCACCTTGCAGCGCTCGCTGACCAGGAAGCCCTTGGGCAGGTCGATGTATTGGCTCCACTCCTCGGCGAAGAGCTGCACCACGAACTTGCGGTGCATGTCGATCTGGTCCCCATATAAGCTGAGGAACTTCTGGATCAGCAGCTCGTAGCCGGCGCCGTGCGGCACGCTGGAGGGCCGCGCGAAGACGGAGAAGCAGAAGAGGACGGGCACGGAGCCGCCGCCCGTCGGCGAGCAGCGCCCGCCGCCCGCAGCAGCGGCCGGGTCCACCGCCGCCGCCGCCATCTTCAGGGGCAGACACGCCGAACCCAGCTGGGTCGCTGCGGCCCGCGCCGCCGCTCCTCCTCCTGCTGCCTCCTCCCCCCGGCCAGGCGAGCGGGCGGTGCCGGCGGCCCCCAATCCCAGAGGCGGCTGCTTCTGCTCCTGCTCCTGCTGCTGCTCCTCCTCCTCCTCCTCCTGGCCATGGGGCCCGGCACTGCCCCGCAGCTCTCGAGGGTGGGTGCGTAGCCGGGGCGCCTCCGCCGGCCGGGCACTACCGGTTCTCCCGCCGCCGCAGCTCCTCCTCGTAGGGCGGGTGCCTCCCCCTGAGGGGAGCGGCCGGAGGAGCAGCCTCTCACTCAAACGTCCGCCCTCCTTTCAACCGGCGGACCAGGAGAGCCCGAGTACCCCGGAGAGGGGCGGGCGGCGGGAGACAACGGCACCCCACGCAGGGGTGGCCCCGTCGCGGCTTCAGCGAGGCCGGCAGGCAGCTCGTCCCTCGGCGGAGCGTACGCCACCGTCGCCGAGCTGGCAGCAGAGCCTGCTGCGGGCAAGGGGCGGGGGAGCGGGGCCGGGAGCCGGGCCGGCAGCCGCGGCGCCCCGTCGGGCGGGCGCGGCGGTGGCGGGGAGCGGCGCGCCGAGCCGAGCCAGGAGGGCGGTGCCGGCGGCGGAGCAGGGGGAGGAGGGAGGCGTCCGCGTCCCGCGGGAGCTGGGAAGGGACCTGTTGATAGAGACAGAAAAACGCCCGGTTTCTGTTAAGCGTGATCCAGCCTGATCTTAGATCCAGACCGGGAGCAGTTGTCCGCTTTCCCGGTAGCGAAGCCGGTTGTTGGCTTTAACACGAGGCTTTCTACAGAAATGTCAGTTTCTGAGCAGCGGGAGCTACCTGAGCTGCCACACGCCGGGGCTCTGGACCGGCAGTTGCATTCACAGCTGAGGAGAAATAAGCAGGATGCAATGCATCACCACATCTGGTGCTTCCCAGATTCATTTTCTCTACAAAATTTCCAGATTTATTTGTTTAGTTAATTTCCATGACTGGCAGCTGGTAATGTTGCCCCTATTTTTGTATAATTAACAGATCTCCCTGTTGCACTTCAGTGTGCTTAGAGGAAAGGATTTGAATAGTGCGTTAAACTCACTGAAAGGAAACACTGTCCGTTACAACTAAGTGGATGTTTTTCATGCGCTGTCCAATGCAGTGGCACCACCACCAACGTTAATGGATATCTGCCTGGCTAAATGCCAACAAGCTAAAGCTTGAAGTTGTTCTCGTGCTTTACTGGTGTCAGAAATCCAGAACTATAATGTTAAATGACAGTATTGTATTTTCACTACATCCCCCCCCCC
>JANVCC010010406.1:34191814-34248378 GCA_025345505.1 Todiramphus chloris collaris
TTTTTTTTTTTTTTTTTTTTTTTTTTTTTTTTTTTTTTTTTTTTTTTAATGGAATAACAGAACATAGGAGAAAGAAGAGGTTGAGAGCACACATATTTTTAGCTAGTATCTATTATCAGTATCTTGGAGAGACCAGAATGAGCAGCCTCATCATCACTCTAGGTCTGGTGACACCTGAAGAATTAATAGATTATATTCATAACAGCAAAGCTGAGTGGCAATTGACCCATTTTGCAAATAAATACGTAAATGTGCCTGAAACATTTAGTAGTTACAAACCTGTTTTTTGAGTTGGTCTTTAGTGCTATAACATCCAAAGAAAAGAAAAAGATGAAAAAAAGCTGAAGCTAAAAAAAGGTGATTTTTCTTTTTATTAAAGTTCTTTGCCTTTTGGGGGATTTCTGGTATTAGGACTAGGGTTTGTGTGTCTGTTCAGTGATGGTTTGTAAAATGGATAGGTGTTGAAAGCTGGAGATAAAAAAATCAATAATTTGAACAAGGTTTTATTAATACAGAATTATTCATGGAATATACAGGGCCTGATTTATTGCCTTCGTTTTCAGCGTGTTCAACCAATAACATTGGCAGTGTTACTAAGAGTTTCAATAGCTGATCTCCTTCCCCTTTTTCCCGGGGTTACTTCAAATTGGAATGACCACATGTATTATTTGGAGTTTAGGAAAGGAAAGGGAAAGCAGAACTCCAATGTTGACTGCAGGATTACAGCGTTGAGCCATCCATATTACTAGGTGCAATGCCCTATTCTCTCTAAGCATGGACGGTGAGAGAAGCTCCACGATGACCAGCAGCTTCCAGATGTGTGAATTAACCAATTCTAATTGTCAAAAAACCCCCTTGCAGTATGATTAAAAAACCTGCAGCTTTGGAAATGGGACATAAATTTTTCAAATAATTGCTTCTGAGTGACTCCAGTCTTAAGGTCATTCTCTTGCAGCTCAAGAAACAACTATGTAGGACTAGTTTTTTTCAGCAGAATGACATCAAAATGAGTCCTACATTTGTGGTTTAATATTTTATTAAAAGCAGCAGGCTATGCTATCTAGTGTATTACTTCCGTTGATTTCACTGTACAGTTTCAAGGTCTTGCTGGCTCTTGTACTGAGAATATGTAACAGCTTTATTTATAAAACAAAGACAGGATGGTGTTGACACAAAGCAAGATGCTGTGATTTATGGGATGCAGAAAGAATGATTACTATTTAAATTTTGCAGATCCCTGAATATACAGGTTCTGAATGTAATTATGGGAATTGCCAACAGAACATGCACATAGCATGCAACGTGTACGTACATACATATATAACAACAACATGTACATACATACAACTGAAATGAAAGTATTCGTCATCCACTGCCTGGCTGTGTAAATAAAAGTCTCATCTGAAAAAGCTATTGGTAATTCACTGACTATCCTCATTCAGTCCTGGAAACTGCTTTTCTCTAGAAACAGTTTTTAGAAACTCTTTTCTGACACTGGTCTCTGTCTACCAAAGCAAGGCAGGGATTTTCTTAACTAGGTCACGTGTTGTCTAAGAAGAAGAATACTTGTACCGAATGTCATATAGAGAGATTCAAGAAAAGTACATTCTATAAGATCAACATTATAGTAAGGAGGGCTTCTTTTTGTTTGATGTTATGAGCCAGGTGAACCAAGTGAGTGATCTCAAAAATATTTGACAGTATTTTGCTTTCTTGTATGACATTTTTCTCTAAAGAAATTTAGTTGTAATATAAAATGAGAGGAAGTCCAAGAGTCTTTAAAAATAATCAGTGCATCTGGAGAAAACTTACTATCTTGAGCTTGTTCAGAATATGCCTCACAAATGGCCTAGAGACTCCTCATTGTGGTAGAGATATGTGAGTATAAAAATGGACTAAGGCAATGGTGACAACATAATTAATGTTCTTTTGAACCATGAATTTCCCAACAAAAACAGTTTGTTAACAGCAGATAACAGGTATTTGAGTAGATGTGGGCTTCTCTTCACAAAAAAATTGTATTTTTTGGACAGTAAAATGGAAATAGAGTAATATTGCTTTTACTCCAAAAGAGTTTTCCTTGTCTTATAACAGAATATGGCTTTGTTACTGCAGTGATATATGACTGATTACAGTGCTTTCACATGCCATTGTTAAATAATTTCCTCTCATATCTTTAATGTATAATTCTAGTGAAATGTTTGGATAGAAGCTGAGCTGAAAGCATATGCCTATCTTTTTGCTGACAATCTGTAGAATTACAAGCATTTGCAAATAAATTGGTGTAGTGTAATTCCAGGAGAGAGCTCGAGTATCTCTGTGCTTCCAGCAAATGAGAATGAGATTCCTACATGCTGACAGGAGACAGATTTAAGACATACTTCTCACTGTTCCCCACTAGTTGATTTAGGCAGTTCTTGCTCTTGGAGCTGACTTTTGTGGATCCTATTCTCAGGCATATAACTCTCCCCATACATTTGTTAAGGCGCTGTCATCCAACATGATGTCTATGAGTTCACTATTTGAGCTCTGGAGCTAAACTCTGAAACAATGCCTGTAACAACTCAGTTGTTCAGCTTACAAGATGAGCAACATCTGCTTCTAAGAGTGATAGCTTCAAATGAAGCAGGAACTTAGATCTCTCTTGGTTTATGTATATGTGTAGTTATATGAAAGTATAGATATAGATATATATAAAGATATAGTTACGCTTAAAACAGTAAAAAGGATGGTAAAGGTGAAAGGTTATAAGTGGAAGGGCTCCAAGTAGTGGAAGGGCTCCAAGTAGTAGGACTCAAAATGTACCTCATCCTTGGAATTTAATCCAGACCTTTCCAAAATGATAGTCTCTTTGTATCGAAGAGTTTGATTTGTGTTATTACCTAAATAAATGTCCACTTACAAATCTGGAGTAGAGTCCAAATTTTCATACGTAATGATTTGATTTTGGGGATTTTTTTAAAAGTACTTTCACAAGCTAGGGACTTCATCCCACTGTCTTACTAAACCTTACACAGCCAGGAGTAAGGGCTAGTTTCTGCCAGAGAATGGCAAGGAGTTTGAAGCCTTCTCTTTCCTTTCTATATTTCACTTATCTGATGAGTTTGGTCACCTCTAGTTCCCTGATTTTGGATGTATGGTATTTACTGCCATTTTGCAGTTTCCTTAACAACTGTATTTTAAAAACGTAGGAAAGGTATCAAAGTTTGCACCATGACATGCAGCTAATAGAGATATTTAAGAGATGTCTTTTTCAGCTACACACATGGTGTTCACTTGATTTGAACCACAATAGAATTACTCTCTAGAAGTATTACATTTCACTATAACGTTAGTAAAGTGGAAAGCAATCTACAGTTCCTGAATGCTGTTTCTCAGAATCTGACAGAGATAAATAGCTTTTAATTTGAAAGTTCTACTTTAACATTTGTGTGAATGATATAATTAGCTTTTTATGCATCCACTAAAGATGATAGCTGGTAGTTTTCCATGATAAAAAAGTTAAAGATGATGATTTTGATATTCATGTCAGTTTTGATGTCTATGAGTATTCTTAGGTTACTGAAAAGTCTCATCAAGCAAATGTAACTGAAATATAGATATGAGAGGGCTCTTATTTACTAAAGCAAATGTGTATGTGTAGCATCCCATTCCTATGTAACTTTAGGATAAGGAGCTGGTAAAATGAGCTCACACTCATGCATTCCTCTTCAGAGATTTGAGTGGACAGTGAGGTGTATTGAGAGTTGGTTGAGTGACAATGCTCAGAGGGCTGTGATCAATGATGCAGAGTTGAGTTGGAGGCCTGTAGTCAGTGGTGCTTCCCAGGGGTCAGTACTGGGTCCAGTCTTATTTACCATATTTGTCAATGACCTAGTTGAGGGGACAGAGTGTATCCTCAGCAATTTTGCTGATGATGCAAAACTGGGAGGAGTGGCTGATACTAGAAGGCTGTGCTGCCATTCAGTGTGACCTGGTCAGGCTGGATTGTTGGGCAGAGTAGAACTTAGTGAGGTTCAACAAGGGCAAATGTAGGGACCTGCACCTGGGGAGGAACAACCCCATGCATCAGTATAGGTTAGGGGTAGACCTGCTGGAAAGCAGTCCTGAAAAGAAGGAGTCCTGGTAGACAATAAGTTAACCATGAGCCAGCAATTATTTTCAGTGGTGCCCTGTGATAGGACAAGAGGTAATGGTAGCAAGGTGAAACTCAAGAACTTCCAACTCAACGTGAGGAAAAACTTCTTCACTATGAGAGTGACAGAGCACTGGAACAGGCTGCCCAGAGAGGTTGTGGTCTCCTTCTCTGGAGACTTTCAAGACCTGCCTGAATCTGTTCCTTTGTGGCATGCCCTAAGTGTTCCTGCATTGGCAGTGGGGTTGGACTTGATGATCTCCAGAGGACCCTTCCAACCTCTACCATTCTATGATTCTATGTGCCCTTGTGGCCAAGAACGTCAGTGGTATCATGGGGTACATGAAGAAGAGTGTGTGGAGTAGGTCAAGGGAGGTCATCCTCCCTCTCTATTTTGCCCTGATGATGCCATATCTGGAATACTGTGTCCACTTCTGGGCTTCTCAGTTCAAGAGAGACAGGGAACTACTGGAGAGAGTCCAATGGAGGGAAGCAAAGATGACTGGGGGACTGGAGCATCGCTCTTAGGAGGAAAGGTTGAGAAAGCCAGGACTATTTAGCCTGGGGAGGAGACAGCTGAGAGGAGACCTTATCAATATCTATAAATATCTAAAGGGTGGATGCAAAGAGGATGGACCTGGACTCTTTTCAGAGGTGCCCAGTAACAGGACAAGGGGCAATGTGCACAAACTGGAACACAGGAGGTTTCATCTAAATATGAGGAAAAGCTTCTTTACTGTGAGGGTGATGAAGCCCTAGGACAGGCTGCCCAGGGAGGTTGTGGAGTCTCCTCTAAAGACTTTCAAAACCCACCTGTATGCGATCCTGTGTAATGTGCTCTAGGCAAACCTGCGTTGGCAGGGGGTTGGACTAGATGATCTGTAGAGGTTCCTTCCCACTCCAAGAATTTGGTGACTCTTTGATTTGTGTTCAAATTCATGCTTCTATAATCCCAACAAAAATGAATCCTCTTACACAGAGAGTACAGTTTGGCACAAATGAATCCCTCTTCATAGTTTGCTGATGAGCTAGGACTGGTATAGCACATGTGTTTCTGCCTGAGCTGGAAAAGGTGTATAGAAAAACATAGCCAGTCCAAAAATAAAAATAATTTTTAAAATTCAGTAATGTAGATCAAGTCTTTTACTATTGAAGTGCCATCCACTCAGTGTAGAAAACTATCATCATTTAATAGAAGACAGGTGTGTTAATACCTTGTTAAAAGAGCACTGCAAGGTGCCTAGTAGGAATGACATTGGTAAAAAAAGAAAAATATTTTGGAGATACCTGGGTAGCTAGGCAAGTGTTTAATGATCTCATAGCTACCTATGTTTTATTTAATTATGTTGGCATTCAATGCCTTTTTTTAAAATTGGTGTGGATATGTCCTGTGCTTGGAGAAAAATTTAAGTCGTTCACCAGATATTCACAGGCAAGTACCTGGTAAAGTCTGCATGTTTAATTTCTGTGCTTTCAGTTAGGTCATGGACCTAACTAGTACAACTTTTTTTTAGAAGCCTGAGTACATTTTCAGACAACTAGTGTAAAAGTGTGTCCAGATTACTGGAGTCAGTATCTTTTATTGAGTCCAACAGAACTTCCATCTAACATGACCAGTTTCAGGATTAGTATGTTCTGTTCCTAACTTACTATTACCAGCTTTAAAAAACCCTATAAGAATATAGGTATATTTTGTTATTGTCAAGGAGAAAAGAATGAATGAGAGAGGAAGAATGAAGAGAAAATGGGATGGAAATTGTGCTAATCACCAACACTACAGCCTGTTTAATCACAAGTAACACTCCAGTTGGCATCACTCATAAAGTCATCAGTTAGTTTCTCTGCCATCCATCCTTCTGTACAGGCATCTATTGCTCTTTACATTTCTATTTGTATAGGTTGAGTAACTTTAATCAGAAAATATTATCTTAACACCCATAAATACTTTCATTTTTAAAATTGTAAAGATCTGCACCTGTCTATAACCATCTGACTAATTATTGTTAACATAAATAGCATTGATGTCAGAGTTTGCCAATTACAGATACCTTCCTGTAAACCAAATTAAATCAGCTTGTCTGATTTGGAAACCACTGATTGTATTTTAGCTACATGTAGTTAACAAAGATGCACAAATATATGGGTAAAACAGATGTGTAATGAATTTTACCAGACAGCTGTATAAGAAAAATAAGTTGTCTGGTTTTGGATCACATCTGCTTTTTTTAGACAGGATGTTAAATGTCCTTCCATAAAGTAAACATTGTAAAAACTGAGAGGTCTGGTTATCTGTACTCAGAAGGTTGCACTGAATGGGCGGGACTCTTTTCATATGGGAATTCCCATCAAGGCATTCACTTCTTTCTGGCAAAATGCATTTCAAATAATTAAGTACTCACTACTCAATTTGTTATAATGTGGGGTTGGGTTTGGTTTGGAAATTTTTGGTTTGTTGTTTTTGGTTGGCGTTGCTGTTTGTTTGGTTTTTGTTTGGTTTTTAGTTTGTTTTTTTGGTTTTATTGTGGTTTTTTGTTGTTTTTTTGGTTTGGGGCTTTTTTGGTGTTTTGTTTCTTGGGTTTTTGTGTGTGTGTGGTTTGGTTTGGTTTGGTTTTGTAGGTTAGCTGAGCCATTTAGATCCATTCTAAACCCAGAGTCTGCACAAATGACAATTTACCAGACTTGGACATTCCTATACTGCTAACACTGTCTATACATATTTGCAAGAACTGTTAGTTTTGCAGCATAGGAGTATCAGTTACTTGAAGAAAAGGAGACAACAACAACAACAAGAAGGGTATTTCTGCTAGTATAAATGCCCTTTTTATAAAGTAGAAATATTCCTGTATGTTGTACAGCTGACAGAATGCAAAATTCCCTACTTTACAGGAGGACTACTTTATGCAAACATCACAGTGCCAGGAACAGCTCCAGGGAGCACTAAGTCAGTGTATCTCATGCTGCAAGGCAGCAATGCAGACTGCTTTGTTGAATTGCAAAAGCAATTTGTGGCCATTTGATTTGAACTGTGTCTGTTGCAGTCTTTGGAGAAAGTGAACGAAGGCTATTTTTGTAAAAGATTCTCAGACTATGGAGAATTTGTGGATTTGTTTGTTTGTCACTCTGATAATGACCTAGCCTATTTAAAACTAACATTGCCAGCTACATCATATAATCTGTTTGTCTAATTAAGGGTATAATATGTAAGGTATTATGTACCGAATGCCATGACACAATCTGATGATGATCTGGTTTTACCCCTAGAAAGAAACTAATTATCAGATTATGCTGTCAGTTATTGACAGATCTGCTATACATCACATTAAATTTATTCCTAAAATTACTACTATTCATGTGCAACTTTCTTTATCTAATGAATCTTTGCATCTAATTTTACTGCAAATAGAATTTCTTGAGATAGCAGATTTTTTTAAAAAGGAAAATATTTGCTTGAAATTAGTTTTGATCTAATGAATAAAGTTCATAAATGCTGGTATGTGCCATAATTTCTGCTGTGTTTGAGAATGCACATCAGATTATTAGTTGCATTGTGAGTTGGGAACAGGTTACTGAAAATGAATCATCAGGGTTTTTTTTAAGGAGAGGGTCTTTTTTGTCCTTCCTCCTATTCAGTATTTTTTATTTTAAAAAATACAAACAGGACTCTTCCTTCATTCCTTCACTTCTTCTTGTCCTGCACAAAAATATACAAAATGAACAGTAGAAGGTATTTGCTTTACATCATCTGCAGTGAATTTGTAGGTCAATTGAAATACATTCTTTATGGTGGCTGTTACAGGTATAAGAATGCTGGTGGAAGCATGAGGGACAGTTTAGATGCTTCATTGCTTCATCTCTTGAAAAGCTGTATCTACCTAATTTGGGTGAGGAGGCTAAAACTCAGGCCATGATCTGCTTAGGAACTTTGTATTTTTTTGCTGTTTCCTGGGGATCCTGAAAAACATTTATGAATACTAATCCAGCCTACAACTGTATTAACTGTACCAGATTCACTAGGACAAGAGAGTGGATTTGTCTTTACCCTCACAGAAATTTACCTTCCCTAAATTATAATTCCAATCTCATTATTTTAAAATCAACATTTCTTTCATCACTGACTATCCCCAGTTGCAGAGGAAAGCTTCAAAATACGTATAACAAATCTTAAAAATAATTACCTGTATTTTAGTCTCTCCATTTTTTTTTTTTTAAATATGTGAGTGCATCTCTCCATCCACACCCCAGACACCCTCAGCTGCTGCTTTACCCCTACTACATGAAATGAAACTTCCCACGCGAATACTGGGGCATTCACTTTTGCAGTGACACTCAAGTCTTCAGCTCCCAGACATTCCATATGTTGATCTGGGTACGAGTGTAGGAAATGAACAGGTTGATCCAAATATTTGCTCATTCTGAAAGGAAGGCCCTTCCTGGTGTTTGACATGAACATCATAATTATTCAGCCTAACTTCAATGCCAGTTCAACAGTTTGTGTAGCCATGCAAAATTTGACATTTTGGTGCATCTGCTGGCACTTAAGCTACTGGCTAAAAGAAAAAAAAACCTTCTGTATTGAAAATAATACACTCTTTTCCCATTACAGTATACTGAGTCTAAAATTTGTTAAATTTTCCCTTTATTATTTTCTTGATGTCATAATCACCCAATCTTTTGAGATAGTGCATAGGAAAGGACTCTTTCAAAAGCCTTAGAAAATGGGCAGGTTGCCCAGGCTGTCTTGGTTACACCATGGCATACAGGGGAGTAGACGGAATGTTATTTTGGGAGATAAACACCTGTAGGCTGCTCAAGCCAGCTCAGTTGGAAGGGTCCTGCTGCTGCTGAAATAAACCACTGAGCTCAGAAGCACCAACTGTCAGTAGTGGACAGAGCACAAAAGTTAGCATGCATGCATTTTTCCTCCTTTTTACTTGCTTCCTTTTTTTTTTTTCACTTTTTTTTTTTTTTTCCCTGTCATAGAAAGTTTTCACTACTCATAAATAGTATCCAATACCATAAGGTGAAATAAATCAAAAAGTAGTAAATCTGATACCAAAGCTAAGCAGTTGCTTTCATTATATTAATTTATACTCTGTTACAAGATTAAACATGCCACTGTGGATCTCACTGTGTGGATCTTGGGGTACCTTTTTTTAAGAAATATTTTTTAAATGTATTAATTGCCATAGGAACAGCATAATTTTTACTATTCTACCAATAGAAAAGGGATCCTGAAGTATATTCAGCACACACTTATAGTAAGATGGGTGTAAGAGAGAAAATAGTTTTGATTTCAACCACCATTTCTTTGCTCAAAATTATAACTTAACTTGCAAAGTTGGGTTTAACTTTGTGGTAAATACTTGATTTTTAAATTTGGAGGTCTTGACTAGGAAAGCACAACTGTCTTCTGAACAGAGCAATGGTGCTTCAGTCTGTCTGAATAAGCAGCAAACTGCATGTCCTCCCCTCCCTGGAGACCAGTGCTGTTTAATATTTTCATCAATGACAGAAACAGTGGGATTGAGTGCACCCTCAGCAAGTTTGCAGATGACACTAAGCTGAGTGGTGTGCTTGATATACCTGAGGGACAGGATGCCATCCAGAGGGACCTGGACAAGCAGGAGAAGTGTGCCTGTGTGAACCTTATGAAGTTAAACAAGGCCAAGTGCAAGGTCCTGCACCTGGGGCAGGGCGGGTATCACTACAGGCTGTGGGATGATGGAATTGAGAGCAGCCCTGCAGGGAAGGACTTGGGGGTACTAGGGCATGAGAAGCTGGACATGAACTGGCAATGTGTGCTCGCAGCCCAGAAAGCCAAACATATCCTAGACTGCATTAAAGGAAGCATGACCAGCAGGTCAAGGGAGGTGATTCTGCCCCTCTACTCTGCTCTGGTGAGACCACACCTGAAGTACTGTGTCCATCTCTGGAGCCCTCAGCACAAGAAAGACATGGACCTATTAGAGTGGGTCCAGAGGAGGGCCGAACATGACCAGAGGGCTGAAACACCTCATTTATGAAGACAGGCTGAGAGAGTTAGGGTTGTTCAGCCTGGAGAAGACTCCAGGAAGACCTTCTTTCAGCCTTTCAGCATTTAGAGGGGGCCTATAAGAAAGACAGGGACAGTATTTCTAGCAGGGTCTTTTAAGATAGGACAAGCAGTAATGGTTTTAAACTAAAAGAGGGTAGACCTAGGCTAGATATAAGAAAGAAATTTTTTACAATGATGGTGGTGAAACACTAGCACAGGTTGCCCAGAGAGGTGGTAGATGCCCCACACCTGGAAACATTCAAGGCCAGGTTGGACAGAGCTCTAAGCAACCTGATCCAGTTAAAGATGTCCCTGCAGGAAGGAACAAGGCAGGAGAGTTGGATTAGATGACCTTTGAGAATCACTTGCAGCCCATTCTATGATTCTGTGATGATCCTATGAATCTATGAATCTTCACTTGTTTTTTACCGCATCCTAGTTTTGTATTTGTAAGGACAAGTAATGAAATTGATAATTACCACTCTGCTCTGCTGAGGCCATATCTGGAGTACTGTGTCCATTTCTGGCGTCCACAGTTCAAGAAGGACAGGGAACTTCAGGAGAGGGTGCAGCAATGGGGTACAAAAAAGATTAGGTGACTAGAACATCTCTCTTATGAGGAAAGGCTGAAGGAGTTGGGTCTGTTTAGTCCGAAGAAGACTGAAGGGGGATCTTATCAATGCTTATAAATACTTAAAGAGTGGGTGTCAGGATGATGGGACCAGTATTTTTCAGTGATGCCCAGTGACAGGACAGAGGTAACAGACACAAACTTGAACATAGGAAGTTCAATCTAAATATGAGGAAGAACTTCTTTACTGTGAGGGTGATGGAGCACAAAAACAGGCTGCCCAGAGAGGTAATTGAGTGTCCTCTGAAGACATTCAAAACCCACCTGGACACATTCCTCTGTGACCTTCTCTAGGTGAACCTGTCTTGAAAGGGGGGTTGGACTAGAGGACACATGTCCCTTCTAGCCCCTATCATTCCATGATTCTGTGATCAGAGAATCAAAGGCCGACACAAGTTCTAACATCTTCTTAGATGAACAAAGTAGAAAGAAACAAGAGAAGATAATTAATGTGTTAATTATGTTACATCCTGCTCTTATGAGAGCCTGGTTTCCTACCACAGTTATGAGAGGGAAAGACTTCCAGTATTCTATGATACTGCTTCTGGCTGACCAAAGTTGGCATCACAAAACATTAGAGGAGGACATTGTGAAAGCAGTGCATCGAAACAGGCTACAAAACAGACTTTATGCAATCAGACTTAAATAAATCTGAGACATCATTGATTTTTATTTAAATAATCTTATAGTTTATTTAAAACTTTAAAAACTAATACATAAAAATAATACAAGATATGATTTAGAATTTTAAAATTTATGCTATATTTTATACTCACAAAATAATAATCTCTGGTAGTCGTTAATAAAGAATAAGGAAGCTATTTTTTAGTCAATAGGCATGAGATAAAGTTCTGTGACAATTCTTTTAATGCTATATAAGCGATTTTCCCAATTAAGTGTGCACATTTTTTTCTGCCTCTTGTTGATCTCCTGGTGAACTTTTCACAAAAGTTTGCTCGGAATTTGACACTCCAAACAGACAGTTTAACAAATGAAAGAGCATGGATTATGACAAAAAAAAACCCAACAAAAAAAACATTTCAGCAGTGATATTAGTATAAGCCTCTTAGTTTTGGGTTTGTTTGGAGGGACTTTTTTCTTCTTCACTCTCTTTCATCTTCTATTCCATCAGAAGAGTTCTCTGCAGAAGAGCTGTTTTGCCTTCCAACCACTGTCAAGTATTTCTTTAAATATATATTCAAAAGTATATATGAAATGTAAACTACGTTTAAAAAAAAAGAAGTTACTGGCATATTTTCTCTCTCAAGAAACAACAACTTGTGTCTCAATATCTTCATATGTTGAAACTTTTTTTACTATGTTTCATACCACATATCATTCATGTTCACTTTGTACTAAGACAAACTATCAGACCCACCACTTTTATTCCAAAATTAAAAGAAAACATGTTTTAGTCACGTTTTACAGTTAATTTACTTAGAAATTGGTCTCAATAGGTAAAAAAAGATTGGTCAACAATAATGGTCAAGGGAGGAAACATACAAGACATATGTGAATGTAAATATCAGGTATATAATATATTATTCTGCATAACTATGCATAAATACTGATAATTAATGTCACTGTTTTCTCATACAGCAGCTCATATAGACTGTACTTAATAGCCTATGATTATGTTAATTAAAGCTTCATTTTCCCAGATAAGATCATCTCATGTACTTCTTTGGTTAACAAGACATATGCTTTCTTAGAATTATCTAAAAAGTAAAGAGGATCAGTAATGGCAGATGGATTAAAACCTTCATCCACCAGTCTAAATTTTTGTTGTTTGAATGTTCCAGTCATTTCCATTTTATCCTGTAGAAGAGAGAAAGATTTATTTTTCAATAGAAGATCTTATTTTCTTTTACTCACATTCACATTTCTTTTTGAAAATCTTACTTGAAATAAGATAATAGTATTAATTCTAATTACGCTGGAAAGCCAAAACTTTTGTGCTGCTATGGACCAACACCCAGAGACATGGTGGAAAAAAGTTACAGTCCATTGATTTCTGCATCACTGTGCAGAATCATAGAATAGAATCATAGAATCATTATGGTTGGAAAGGACCTCCAGGGTCATCAAGTCCAACCTTTGTCCTAGCATTTCTCTAACCACTACACCATACCCTCAAGCGCCACATCTAATCGTTCTTTAAACACCTCCAGGGATGGTGACTCCACCACCTCCCTGGGCAGCCTGTTCCAGTGCGTAACGGGGTCTCATCCCAGTGTCTGATTTGGTATAGTTGCAGCCTGCCCAAGGTGATCTAGCTTCTTTATTTGTATGCATAACATAATAACACATAGTAAAGAATCTAAGAGTAAAAACTGTCATTATCAATAACTTCCCTCATAAAATTCAGGAAATTCTCTGTGTCTATGATTACTGTCAGCTTAAATAAAGAGTTGAAAATATCATATACTAAATCAGCCATAATTATACCCTTCCAGGTCCAAATAAAAGTGGATCTTTACTGTATGCTTTATGATGTTTTGAAGCTTCTTTTTTGGTGTCACTGTGTTCATTGTAAAAAGTAGTGTGAGGCATCTCTAGTAAGACTCTTGTCTCTATCCTCTCTACCTTCTCAGCTCCACTTTTAAGACATCTCTCCATTATCTTCTCCTATGCCTTTACATTTTTACATATATGCAAAAGATCTCCAAACATGGAAAATTAAGTATTATATCCAACAACTCAGAGAGCTATTGTTATCTACTTCAGATCTACCTCCAAAGTGTATCTACCTGCTTTGTTTGATCTAAGAAATGTTCTGACATATTCTAAAGTATGATGACATGTCTGATCAAGTTCAATAGGTTTTTAATTTTTTCCCTAAAGTTCCACCCACTACCTTATTTCTTGGTTAATGACAGCAGTACCAACAGAAATTCATCTGTAATGTAGGCACTTAAGTTCTAATTGAAATTACAGATACTTGCTATCCAGGCTACGTCTAGGATTCAGATTCTTTCTGCCCAGCATAAAAACTTTCTTGTACATCTGTATAGCAATAAATCTAGACAAGTTTCTCATTGTTTTGTAAATCGAGCACTGCAACAGTCTCAAGTGTAATCTTGCTTGCTTGTATTGGAATGCTGTTCCAAAAGGTATCTTCCAGGACATATGAGAAAGAGAAAGAGACAGAGAGATAGACAGATAGACAGACATATACATGTATTTCAATTTCAAGGTTCTTCGTAGATTTTTTTCTTTCCCCCCTTTATTCTGAATCAGTATTCAATCTCTGATGAGCCCAAGAAACTGACTTCAGTAAATTATCTTCTCTTTCCAAACAATATTTCTTTTGTCTTCTCCTTAGACTCAGGAGAATTCCTTCAAAAACATCTTCAGAAACATTTTTCTGTTTGCCTTTGTCATGATGTTTTCAGAACACTTAATAGAAATGGAACATGTTCACAAGACTTCACTTACGATATTCTTTATATATTCTATATTATATATATTTTCTATACTCTCCCATTTATTTCTAGCCATATGTAGTCCATTGTATTACATTCACATTTGTAACAATTTGGGGAAGGGACTGTTTTTTTGTCCCAAATTGGACAGTTGCTACAGCAAAGTACTAGTACACAAATAGGGATGACTTTGGTGATCATGGTGGTGACATTAATAATGCATATTTTTAATTCATGTTTTCAATTTGCCTAGTACCTTTTAAAATGCTTTAACTTTTGTTATTATACTACACACAGCAAGTAACATTCCATTTACTGTGAACGATTAGTGTCTCCTGCTTTAGCTCTACTTCTCTGTTCTTTCATTTTCACTGCATAAAATGGATTTCAGATTATTTTCTCCAGATGCAATTGTTTGCATTTTACTAATGTGAATCTTTTTGTTTTCCCATGTTCATGCTTCTAATCTCTCTAAATCCTTTTGTATGATCTCTATCCTTACTCATTTGTACAATTCCTTCCGTTTTAACATAATCTGCAAATTTTATAGATTTCTGTATAATTCCTTTCCCGGGACTCCATTAATGAAGACAGCTAACAGGACCAGTTCTGAAACTAATCATGAACAAGCACTTTCTGTTATTCATGGAGCCATCTCTGTGTTCAAATAATGTAGATGATTAATGCTAATGCAGCTTACCTGGACTCTTAGAAAAAGAGGACAAGCATAGCTGGGTAGATAGGTCACTACTTGTTTATACATTTGCTCCAAGTCTAATGATGTATTCTGCTTTAAAATAAGAGAGGCCATTCCTGCTTTTCCTTCATGTTCTGGGGGAAAGGAAGTGAGATGAGAATTTTGAAACATGAATGAGGTTGACATTTTAGTGATGAACTGTACAAAAAAAGAACTGTAGTGCATTAATAAATGGACAGTCATATATCAGCTTCTGAGTTTCAGTAAAGCTGGAAGATTACATTCATATTTTATATAGTATTACATGTATTTTGAGACCACTCAACCTTACCTTTTGTCTTATTTCTGTTTTGGTTTTGGTTTTTTTTTTTTTTTGATAATGCTACAAAATTTGTAAGGAACTTCATTTATTTAAGTGCAATTATCAAGACAGATGCATAAACTGTGTAGAAATGTGCAGCTAAATGTATAGGAAATGAGAAGCTTTCATATTCCTGAGTCTGATTTTCAGTCAGTCTTTATTATTGTCTTCTTGTTGTGTGGTTTTAAACTAGAGGTACATGACACCTTTTTCACATTTTAAACTCATTTATCATTTTGTGATGGGTTCACCCTGGCCAACAACCAAGTATCACTCATTTACTCCCTTCTCTCATGGGACAGAAAGGGAACAGAAAGAAAGCCAGAAGACTCATGTATCATGATAAGGGCAATTTAATATGGAAGGCAAAAGCTACATGCACAATCAAAGCAAAATCAGGACTTCATTCACTATTTCCCATCATCAGGCAGATGTCCAGCTACTTCCTACAGGGCAGGGCCTCACTCAACACTGTGGTGAATGCTTGGGAAGACAAATGCCATCACCACAAATGTCCCACCCTCTTCCTTTCCCCAAGCTTTTACTACTGGGCATGGCATCATATAATATGGAATATCCCTTTGGTTATTTTGCACCCACTCTCCCATCTACATCTGCACCAAACTTCTTGACCATCCCCAGCACACTTACCGCAGGGAGAAAGCCTATGCAAGCTTTGTTCAGTGGTGGCCAAGTGTTGGGAAGTTATCACCACTGATTTAGTCATCAGTGCAAAGCACAGCACCATATAGGCTCCTATAAAGAAACTTATCTCTATCCCAGACACATCTAGTGCACATTTTAAAAAAAGATTTACCATGAATGGGAATCAATCCCAGATGATCTCATGAAAATTAACAACAAAATATGCAAAAGAAATGAATGCATTTTCTTTCTTATTCTTTTTTTTTTCCTCTTCATTTTCTTTTTCACCTTGTCATTGGTTTTGTAATATATCTGTTTACAGATGGTTTATGTGGCTAAGTGAAAAGTGAAATAAAACATTATAATGTCTTCATACGCTTTCCTTTAGAGTGACTTTAATTCTTACTATGTTGGCATTTTGATACATGGGTATGTGTATTTTCCATGGATGTGAATTTAATAAACATTTTAAATTTTAATTTGGATTATGTAGCTATCACAAATTCATGAAAGCTAACTTTTCAAAACTACAAATCACTGCGTACACTTAAAAATGCATGATTCACTGTCTCATTCACAATCTGGTGGTATTTTCATTAGCTACATTTACATTTTAGCTAGGTATTAAACAGATGACTCAATCAGAAGTGATTCATATGTTTAAAACATGAAATAAAAGAGTTATTAGGGTTAACAAGTAACCTAGAAGCAGAAAAACATACAGCAGAGCTTCTTTTACCTGGAACAGATACACCATACACATTTGCTTCTTGTATGAAGTCCAACATTACAATGACATCAGAGACTTCTGTAGTTGCAACATTCTCACCTTTCCATCTAAAACACGTGAAAAAAAAATTTAACTTCCTGGAAACATATAGACACCTCCTTTTTAAAGAACATTAACTTTAGTAGGAAGTCCATTCATTTCAGAATAACACTACAACAGATTTGCTCCCACCTGTCACATTGGTATATTGATCTGATCCCACAAGACAATGCTTACAGTTGAAATGGTACTGGATATTAGCTATCACTATAAAGCACACTGAAAGGTTACCATAATTTAACAGTTTTCAAAATTTTGACATATATCTAAATGCATCAAATGTGACCAGTCTTTCCTATTTGATACATTTTTCTCCAGTACCCAACTTTCTCACCCACAGCAAAATCATCACTAGTTTCTATGCTTATTGGAAGGACTGTTCGAAGAGCTGTAATTCCTACAAAAGATTCTGGAAATGAGCTATCCAGCTTCATGGGAACTCTTTTTACAAAATTAAGTCCCTATCATCCACTTCAATATCATTATAAACTACATCACAACAGAAATAAAGTAAACACTTCCAGTTGAGAACAAATAGTACATTATATTCTGCATGTCTATGTTTTTTAATGAAGAAATGCGAAAAGAAACAATGATTATACCTGAAGGTATCTCCAATTCTGTCCCAGAAATAAAGAAAATTCTCGTGATCTTGAACCATTAGATCTCCAGTATTAAAATAAACATCTCCCTTCTTAAATACATCACACAGTAATTTCTTTTCTGTGTGTCTCTTACTGCCAGCATAACCAAAGAAGGGGTTCTTCGCATTGACTTTGGAAATAAGAAGACCAGCCTCACCTATATAGAAAGTTGAAAGAATGTAAACCTAAGGTATCATCGCACATTTTCTGTACTTTACACTAATATTATTTGGTACATATAATTTTACATCAGGAACCAAGTTTGGCAGGGTTCAGTTCCTAAGACCCAATAATAAAAACTCACCTGTTTCTACTGCTTTACAATTCCTGTGGTCATGTCTACATGCAGAATAATCATGAAGACAGAGTACAATATTGTCCAGTCAAATTCCCAGTCTTTTGTGTTTCTTCCTGATGACTCATCAAACAGTTTTCTTCCAGAATTGTCATCAATCATGAATTCAATAGTAGATTTACTATCCCCTCGAAATGCACACTTCAAATGAATATTATGCCCCTTTCCCAATATTTGACAGAATTTCCAGTGATGAGTCTCAACTTCATCATCTTCTTACTCAAAAACTAATGTTAATAAAAAGCAGGTGTTCAACCCAGACATTAAATCTCTATTTAGTCTCCTTTCAGAAGTTCTGAGAACACCTTTTAAGAATTTTAAATCATGTGCCACTGCCTCATTGTTTTCTTTTTTGAGTAAAATATAATTCCCCTCCCCCCAAAAAATAGGGATATGTGGGTATAGGATTATCCTGTTATGCATGTGAAGTATCAGGGTGTTAGTTTGTTGAAAGTGGACTAGTTGTATGAAATTCTAACCTTTCTGGAAGCACATTCTGCACAATGAAGATTACGAGTTACATTACTTTGTATCAGAGACAAGAATTATAAATATGAAAATACATAAAAATAAAAATGTGTCCGAAGCTGTGGATAGTATTTAATTTAAGACTGCCTCATAAAAAATCTGTGTCTGTTTTCCATAAATTGGCAATGTTTAAGGCAAAAACATTTAGTTCACTGTCAGCGTCCCTACAGCTATGACACTCTGAAGATACAGAACATGGGTAAGACAAAGTCTATAGATACAGATATTATTTGTATTAGACTTACTGGTATAACTGGAAAAAACAAAAAAAATTGACCAGGTATCTGTTTAGAGCATGTTTTACCTTCACAGGTCAGCCTGACATCAGTACAGATAATTTCGTATAAAATGTCAGGTTTTGGGGACTGTATTTTCCTGAAAGTGCCCATCTTTGATTAAGGCCTGTTAGAAAACTCTTTCGAAAAATCTGCTTCAGCTTCCTATTAAAGCTGTCTGCCTGACTTAAGTATGATTTTTCTCACTTCAGCTTCCAGGCATTAATTACAGCTGTTACCTTCCTACACTACAATAGAGATGCTTCAGTGTCTGATAAAACACTTTGAAAATAGGTATGACCAAGAGATACCAGCTATTTGATAAGTATTTTGTAGGCAGCTGTTATTGAGTAACCTCTTTTATTTAAAAATAAGTAAATAAATAAATTGATAATCCACTCAGTCACGAATACTTAATCTCTTAGCAAAAAACATTTGCTCTAATCCACCAATTTTCCTTGTAGATCTCTTAGGCAACCATCTCACTATCTTAACCTCCCTTAACAAACACAGATGTCATTATCTACATATTCAGAGATAACATCACATCATCACTGTTGAACATTGCACTTCTGTGAATATATCAAAGGATCCCCTAAGTTCTTCTGGTGCCAGCACTGTTATGTTTAATGATGTTCTGTCTTCGATCAAAAATCATACTGCTTTTGCCAAAGAGTACTAGCTTATGTTGACATAGTACAGTAACACAATAGCAAGGCTCCTTACAAAATTTCTCAGGACTATCTGTATTACGATCAAAAGACAGTCATATCCTATTAAAATACATACTTACCTGTCTTTACTTTTTCACACCAACCATGATTATTTCTAATTGGTTCATCTTTTTTGAAATCATACTTGATTAAATCAAATGGGAAAAAAAGCTAAAAAAGGGAAAAAGGCTTATTAGTTATTCATTTACACAGTGCCATCTGGTGGCAGCAAATATAAGCAAGGAAACCTTTACTAGTCTTGCCATCTAAAGGTGGAATATAGTCTGATTTAAAAAGGAAGTAGAATAGAATAGAATATACTCTAATTTAAGAATTAAAATACTTTCTCTATAAACTTACACCATTTCCTGGAGGTAAGCAACACCAAAACATTTTTTATAACCTTGTAAATTTCAAAACTACTTGGTAAAGGCACAGAAAAATGATTTTGTAAGTTTTTCTTACAAATAAGTTATGACACCCACGTATCAGTGGAAGAACCTGCCTGAGTCAGGTTAAGAGAAGCACATCTGGAATTTAACTGACATTTAATGGCGGTGGCTAATGAGAAGAGTGTTGTTGGGTTCTTCTGGCACCTAAAACAACTGGCAAAGCAGGGGCCTAAATCTGCTTACAAAGGGAAACTTGGTTCCCGTTGGGCTTCACTCTTGGTTAACTAGCCTCAATTCTTCCTTGAAGTTTTCTCAGGCTGGTGTATGGTGGAAAGTCTTGCCACAAGCACCAGCAGAAGGATATGTACTCCCATGTCATCGTTATGTACCTATGCATGTTCCACAGGGTTTGTTATGCATTTTTCTGAACTGTGAACTTTGAGTTCTGACCTCCTAAGTATGTTTTACAATTAACCTTCCTTTTGTATAAGGATCACAGAGAATGTGGCTGTGAGCAAGCCGAGGGAGAGGGCAAGATACTCATCAACACCAGAAACAGCAATAATTTTTTTCTCCAATATACAGGGTCTGAACCTTCTTTTGCTTCTTTTTTCTACTGTGATATATATCCAAACTAGAACTTTGAGACACTGACAGGTATCATATGCCTGATGGTAGATGGATCACTGCATTGGCAGTTGATTATCCTAATGCTTCAGTTTGCCTAGCTCGGGATTCAGATTTCTCTTTTCATAAAGTATATCAGCAATCCATTTAACAACTAGTCAAACCAAGGATATACAATTATCTTCTCCTGGAGAAATCTAGGCAAGCAGGAAAAACTATTTTAAAAACACATGAATCTTTTCTCTTTTCACAAAAAGAGAAATGCAATATAATTTGGAGAAAGTGTTATGAAAGTGACTAAGTAAAGGGCGTAAACCATTTTGCTTTTCTGCAACTAATTTGGATGAAGAGTGGAATCAATTGTTTTATCCTATTTTGAAACATTGGTGGAGCAAGTTGTTTTGTTTTCAAGGAAGTCTGAATAAATAGCATCTTGAATCAAACTTCAAATACACAATTTCAGCCTCATATGGAGAAATTTGTTTCACTGTGTCTTTTCCATGTTCACCTCAGTGTCTTCCTTCTACCCTAAGCCTGAAACAAAAATATATTTTTATAGTTGAACAAAAGCACAAGATGATAACATGCAAAATGAAGTCATGATCCAAGAATTACCCTTTTTAACGAAAAATTTATTTTATTTAAAAAACCCCCCCGAAAACTACAGACAATAACATTTACCAAGAATTTGAGCCAAAAGGTTCACCTTAATTAGAAAATAAATTTTTTATTCTTGTTGTACAGAATCGGAGGTATTCATAGCCTTTTCTTTAGGCTGTCTATATTTAATGTCTGTTATTTTTCACTTTCATTTTTACATTGATATTTACTGCTTTAATAGGTTTTGTATGACAGACCAAATGCAATGAATTATATAAATAATAAGAATGAAATGGTATAAAATGAAATGTTATTCTGATGTTTTTGTGTTTGATTAGAATAGTGGTGTGCCCTCTTCAGTTACATTTTTATCTGTTCACTCCTTCAGAGCTCCATAGCTGTCTCTTGTCAACATACTAGTCTGCATGATGGATTATTTTAAGTTGCTGTAAGTACTCAGAAACTTTAATTTAGTATTTGGTTTAATCTAAAAATTGTTGAGACTTTTACTACTTATATTGCTGCATGCTTTTTATAGTGCCTGCAGCTTTAGAGTATTAACTATGCCTGTTCCAGTTAGCTTGTTGAAATAATAGTCATGCGAATACATAACATATTGCATTAGACATGCATAATGAAACTATGCCAATATACATTCTATGCAAACAGCTGTGTCTGTGCAAATAGCTTTATTTTCATGTTAAACACTAGAAAATGTAAGCTCCAGAGCAAAACATTTAGTCTGGATACAGGCCTACATTTGTTTTATCTCATTATTTAAAACTTACTGGAAAAGAGGGCCTGAGCTGTTGAAGAATTACAATATTATTTTAACAGTGTACTGCATGCAGCATTCATCATTTTAATCTACATTTTACTCCCTAAAGCACCACATGAAGTTTCCAAACAAAAAGCATTATTTATCTAGCTGAAATTTAAAAGGAGTTAAACTATATTATTGTCTGTTACTATGCTGCCTGGATGTTACCTAATAACAGCATTCCCCTGATCTTCCTGTTGTTAATTGACTGGAAATGAGTTAAATATTGTTTTGAAAATAGTTTTGAAATTCCGAAAGTTTCAACTTACAGTGAATGCTCACAGAACCTTCATCAGAGAACAAAGATCACCAGCTTTCGCATTTATTTATTTATTTGTTTGTTTTAGAGATGATATATTGTAAAAATTTCTAGGGGAATATCTGCTTAGAAAATAAAGCATCACATTTACTACACTTAGTTCCAAGCATCTTTAAAAAGTGAAATGTAAGGAAAAAAGTAATTCTGGAGCATAGTATCATCATATCTTATCAATGTTTTAAAAATACACTTGTAATGCCTTATTTATGCAGTAAAGACTAGATCTATAGGTCCTCTGCATAGTTTATTAGCCAAAGTGAACAAAACTTAAAAAAAAAAGAACAACCCACTTTTATGTCTATGCTTGATACTAACCGAATCACTGCATTAATATAATAAAATACCTTGGAATACTCTTGAAGTACCTTAGATTAGTTTAGCTCCAAACTAGTCAAAAGAGCAGAAACAACGATAATTTTTACTCGACTATGAATTTAAGAGCTTCCATTCCTTGGATTAACACATGACAATGTTCTTCCTGTGAACCCAGTTTTCCAAGGTCTTAAGATTTGCCTAATCCTGTTTACTGTTAAGCTAAAAAAGTACCTATTCTGCCACTTAAGTTCTATTATTGTATGAAAAAAAGTGCATAATACTAATTTTACATTGCTGTGTGAAAGATGAAATATTTTCCATGTTGAAATAATACATGATTTATTATAAGATTTAATTGTTTCTCAGCTTAAAGTTGATTTTGATCCATACAGTTTTGAGTAAGAGATTTAGATTCCTGTAATAGATGAAATACTAAAGCTCAAGATAATGAAAAAAATGCATTTATAAATAATGTTTGGAATTAATGTTTTTACATGCTGTTTTTTTCTGGTGTACTTGTTAGAGGTTATCTTTAGTCCTTCCCACAAGCTTCCTTGGATCTCATTAATCCTACGCTCCTATTGCATGTTTTCTGCCATCACTCAGAATTTATTTCAGTGTAAGAAAGAGATTTACACATATATGGAGAGACATTAATGACACAGTCTTTCATATTTTTCCCTTAACACATTTATATAAATACACACATAGTGTATATCATATAAAATAAAATTAATCATTAATATTGACTACAAAGACATGCATGCCAAATATAAATATAAAATAATAATTTATTATATTACAATCTTAATCTATACACTATCTTCTTTGTAAAACATTTTATGTTTTACCAGCTAAAAAACTATTCAGAGGCTTCTACTTTTGTGTTCATTGACTCTATACAAACATCAGTGATGCTTTCAAGTGCATGAACTAATCTCTTTTTATATAAAGAGTATAGTGTGAAAATAAACAAGTGCTATCAAGAGCACTGCTTCAAGTTAACATTTCACACACCACAGGGGCTTCTTGGATGTCTGGCAACTGCTAGAACATGCACCTATTTCTTCCTTTTAACTTGTGTATTCCAAACTATTTATGCAAATAAGTGTGTTATGTAGAATCTTAATATTTATGATAAGTATTTGTCCCCAGCCCTTGGTGGTTACTGTCAGAAAAGTTACTTTGCTCGTTCTGAGAGCTCAATTTGTCTTTTAAAGCTGCAAATTTTGTCTGCATTTCACATTTAGAAACTGTGTCTTTGCCATTGCCTACAACAGAAATGCCTTCCTATTCCTTTTTCCTTGCTAAAAATATTATACCTGGAGCCTATCTGCTATTATTCCCACTACACTCTCAGTATTTGTAGTTACGGGCTTTTATACTGCAATTGCTTCATTCTGATTGTGCAATCATGCCAGTAGAAGAAGTTTCTTCCTTTCCTTTATTGTACACACATGAACACACAAGCCTCCTTTTATCTTTCTCAGTTCTCTTTCTTTATATTCCCCAGTTGTTAAGCAAATCTCTAGAGAGTATGTCTAAGGGTATCTCCTCATATCATCCCATGTGTCAAGACAGTAATGCTTCAAAAGTTGTTGTAACATTTCTTTGAAGAAACAAAAAATATTAGGAATTTGGTGGCTGGGCCTTGTCTGTCCCATTCTCTGCTTTTCAGCAGGTGACAGTCTCCCTTTGCAGCTTCAGATCATCCATGAGTCAGCAAATCAGAAATAAAGCTGCTCTCCTTTACATAAAGCCGACTGAAGGAACTGCTATCCAGGGGAACTGCACCAGTCACAGAAGCAGGGCCTCTGTGGTTAACAGACTGCAGAACTATTAATTTGAGACAAGTAACTATTGTAGTATTTTGAATATGCCATGTTCTTCCACTGACACAAATTCTTTCAGAGGGACCATATATGTTGCACAACCATAAAAGCTCTGGTTCAAAACACATTACTTATAAGAAAGTTCCTGATGAAGCTTTAGAGAAGTCTCTGAAACCTCCTTGATTTACAGGAGATTTGGGGCAGGTTTATTTCCACATAAAATGGGTCATATAATCCACCCGCTGACCTGGCTAGATGTACCATGCCCATGTAACAAAGGTGAGGTAGTTTGTTTCTTCACTGGTTTACAGTGGGAACCTTCATTCTTCCCTTGAACTCCACAGTTGTTGAATACCAGATATATATATATTATATATTATATATATACATACATACTTGGGAAAGGAATGGGACCCGATACACCTCAGAATGGTAGTAGCTAATTACTGAGCCTGCTAATAAATAATGTGCTTTAGCTACTTTTCTTATGACAGAAACTATGGAAATAAATGAAGACTTACTGTGGATTTACTTCTAGGGAAAAGAGAGAATTGAAAAAGAGAGTAAAATTGATTTGAAGCCAAGCCAAATGGAATTAATGGATTTTTCCGAATCATAAAATATCTTATGGTCTTTTCACATTCATAGTGAATAAGCAGGGTGACAATCCATAATTATCTTAGCAGACTATACTGATGTTTCCATAGACTGTAACAGTTCCAAGGTGGAATAGTACGTAAATTATAGAAAAGAAGTCTAGTGAAAACAAGTATTCAGTTACAACTACATTTACATTTTAATTGCAGTTTGCATGAGCTATTTTTAATCCTAATATGCAGTCACTAACTCAATTTGTAAGGCCAGTCATTAAAAAGGAAAATGTAACATGTTTCATGTGCTAAAAACCCCAAAATACTGATCTTCCTATTGCAAACACAAACAGGAAATGTTATTGATATATTGAGTGCCACTATTAATACATGAAACACTCCCACACTATGTGATTAAACATACAATTAATTAAATCAATAAATAGGCAATTTCAAGTCTAATCCTTCATCTGCTCTAACCTTTACATGGTATTTCCAAAGGGTTAATGATGTATGATAAAACTGTTAGAAGTCTGATATACTGAGAATAAGTTTACTCAGGTTTGGAACAAATGTAAGATTTTTAAAGTTTTTTTTTTTTTTTTAAAGGTTTTAAATAATTAAAGCATGTGGCTTAGAAAAGTCTGAAACAAATATTAACATCAGCTCTAAGGTTCCTGATTCACCTATTACTGCCTAAATTCCAGATTCCTGATTTCCTGTAGTGGATCTGTGCCCTTCTGGAGACCGCTATCAGCACCAGATGTCCCTGGTGCATTCTACAGAGCATCAGTCATGTAAAACAGAGAATCAGTAGAGTCAGTCTGCTTAAATTCCTGAGGTCTCAATACTTTCTAAAAAACACACTAACTCTTGTGGTGTTTTCAGAGTGTTTTCAAGTTTGTCCCCGCATTCTGCATTCCTATCCCAGAAGTAAAGAACTCCTTTGGCCCCAAGATGTAAAATAGTCTGTGGTGATTGTAATGTTGTGATGCTGTAATGAACTTGTGGACCCTGGAGCATATGCTGCTTAGAAACTTACTTGCAGGTAATCAGAAAATACCTCTGATGTGTTTCCAAACAATATTTTTACATAATTCTCTGAAAAAAAAAAGTTTTGTCAGGACATTTTACTATCTCATTTTTCTCCTCAGGAACACAAATGTCATTTGAGTCATCAGGATTTGTATATATAGGTAGCTATTTCAGTATGGAAATACCAGTTAATTTGCAAATTCTAGGCCTTATGTGTAGTCCTATTTATTTCAAGAAGAGTAAAAATTGGTGTAAAAAACAATATAATATTAGATATATAGTCTTCTTTCTAGAAAGCCTTGCTAAAGAATCTTTCATATAATTAGCTAAAACCTGGGACATATGCTGCTTACTGACTTCTCAAACTTTTTAAGATGTGGTATTATTAGGAACCAAAGGGCAAAATATACCTATGAATTTCAAGCTGCAATAAATTCCTTTCATTTACACAGAAGGATGTAGAAAAAGCCACCATATTTGATAAAAATAATATGTATGCCTCTTCCCCAAGACATTTAACACCCATTGTCACAGCTGACAAGATACAAAGCAGAGACTACTGAATAAGCAGTGAAAAAAATTATGGTTTTTTCTAGTTTTAGTAACCTAGAACAATCAAATAAATACTTGGTAGATAAAGGGGCACAGAATTTTTAAATTAATACCCTTGGTAACTATTGTCTGTCACAATTACTCAACACAATTACAGTGATTGCATTTGCATTGTGTTATCTTTGAAATTTCTGAATAAGGATACAGACCAGATACTTAATTATGTTACATGCATTTAATTGCACCTAGGTATGAAATATCTCTTAAAGTTACATCTGCCTATACTGCCAATTACTACTAATTGCCTTTTATGCCAAATATTTACATAGTAATATGCAATATAAATACACTCCTTGAAAAGAGATCTAAGTGTAATCTGTAGAACACTAAGAACAGAACACATGCATATGATGAGTTCTTGGGTATTAAATGATACTCAGAACCTACTTAAAACTGTAAGAGAGGCAAGATCTTTTAATCTCTTGTGAACTTCAGCAAAAATCTGAAGTGTTACTGCTGCAAGTCTAACTCAGTTGGGTGCTAAGCTCTATCTGCAATAATTTGGCAGGCTAGATTTTACAGAGGGCCAACTAAACTTCCAACAGGGAAGGCCCAGGGAAGGCCCAGGCAGGGGAGAGAGACCCTCTCGCGAGTGAATGAGGATTTGCTCCTGTATGCTCCCTGGCAAAATGGTTTCTACTAGGCTAAGGAAGGTCACTCTCCTGTCACCAATCATAGTGGACGTAGAAACACAGGCAGAGCTCCCTCGTAAAGATGTGGGAGTTCAGATGACAGGCTGCAGGGAATGCCACAGCCTGCTCCTGGTCTCAGAGGGCACCCCTCATCAGGGCTGTGTGCGGTGTGAGCAGGTGGATTTGCTTCACCATGTGGCCCTGATGGAAGATGAGGTTGTGAGACTTAGAGCTGAGGTAGAAAGGCTTAGGAGAATCAGAGAATCAGAAATTGAGATAGACCAATGGAGCCAAGCTTTGTGCTCCACTCATACGACCAATGGCACCCATGATCAAGGGGACAATCTATCCTGTCCCTCTGAAAAAGAGGACAGGAACCTTAGCGAAGGTGGTGAGTGGAGACAGGTTCATGGTTATGGCAGAAGGCAAGCACCCCCCTTGCCTGCTTTGCCTCCTCCAGTGCTTCTGAGGAATAGATATGAGGCCCTCTGGGAAGACACCCAGTCTTCTTCTTGTGACCAGCCTGAGGGTAAGGGTATGGGAGAAGGGAAGGCTTGGAGGCAGGTCCCACCTTGGGGAGGGGGACGGGTACTCCCTCCACCTCCTACTCCCCCCGGATTGCCCACACTCAAGGGGTATGGATCTCTTGAATTTGACACTCCTACTGATGAGGATCCAATTGGTAATTCTCACACAGTTTGTCCCCCAGCCTCACAACTTAAGACCTCCTCACGGAGGAAGAAGGGGAGAGTGGTTGTAGTGGGAGACTCTCTTCTGAGGGGAACAGAGGGCCCAATCTGTAGACCGGACCCATCCCACCCCACAGGGAAGTCTGCTGCCTCCCTGCAGCTCGGATTAGGGATGTTAAAAGGAGGCTGCATGGATTGTTGCACCCCTCTGATTATTATCCCTTGATAGTTTTTCAGATAGGTAATGATGAGATTTCTGAGAGAAGTTCAAAAGCAATCAAGAAGGACTTCAGGGCACTGGGGCGACTGGTTCAAGGTTCAGGAACACAGGTGGTGGTCTCCTCTATCCCTCAGGTAATAGAGAAGGGTACAAAAAGAGGATGGAATACCTACATCATTAACAATTGGCTGAAAAACTGGTGCCACCATCAGAATTTTGGTTACTTTGATGATGGAGAAGTTTATTTGGCACCTGACCTACTGGCACTGGATGGAATACAGCTGTCACAAAGGGGAAAAAGGATCCTCGCACAAGAGTTAGCAGGCCTCATTGAAAGGGCTTTAAACTAGGATTGAAGGGGGAGGGGGATAAAGCCAGCCTCAGTGAAGATGGGCCTGCAGACAGCCTCCAGTCTGTTGTCCTACTTGGGCCGAGTGATTTTGATACTTGTGGTACATTGGACAACAGAAACATGTACATCACTAGTGGGGTGGTGGCTGCAGAAGCGATCAGGAAACCGGAATTGAAGAGGGAAGGGGATAAAACCTGCTCCTCCAGCAATGAGCCTGGGGGTGCGGGATGAAGGATGGGGGTGAAGTCAGTTGCAGAGATCGGGTGCCTCTGTGCCAATGCACACAGACTTGCTAGTGATGAGCCTGATGAGCCTGGGGACAACCTTCAGTCTGCTGTCCCACTTGAGGCGGATAATACTAGTATGCGTGACCACAATCACACAGAGGTCTCTGATAGACTAGTGGCCACAGAGGTGGCCACAAAAGGTTGTATAAAAGGATTAAAAACTAGTATATAAAATCCTATAAAAGGATTAAAAACTCTAACCCCTCTCTGAAATGCTTATACACCAATGCACGGAGCATGAGGAATAAGCAGGAGGAGTTAGAGATATATGTGAGAATATACAACTATGATATAATTGCTATTACTGAGAGGTGGTGGGACAGCTCCCACGACTAGAATGTTGTTTTGGAAGGTTATGTTCTATTCAGAAGAGATAGGCCAGCAAGGCGAGGTGGTGGTGTTGCTCTCTACATGCAAGAGCAACTAAAATATATTAGGTTCTATCCAGGAGGGGAGGTTGAACAGGTTGAAAGCTTATGGGTAAAAGTCAAGGGACATGGAAAAGGGAATAAAATTGTTCTGGGTGTCTACTACAGGCCAACAAACCAAGAAGAAGGTGTTGACAAAGCCTTCTACAGTCAACTGGAAGTGGCCTCTAGAACACCCTCCCTGGTAGTCATGGGTGACTTCAATTACCCTGTTATCTGTTGGAAAGCCCATACAGCCAGGCATACCCAGTCCAAAAAGCTCTTGCAGTGCATAGATGACAACTTTCTGATGCAGGTCGTGGATGAACCAAGGAGGGGTGCACTGTTGGATCTTGTATTAACTAATAAAGAAGGACTGGTTGGAGACATTAGGGTTGGGAATAGTCTGGGTGACAGTGATCACGATATGATAGAATTTAATATTAAATAAGGGGGAACTAGAGCAGTAAGTAGGACTGCAACCCTGGACTTCTGCAGGGATGACTTTGAACTCTTCAAAGATCTACTTGCTGGAATCCCATGGGCTAGTACTCTGGAGGGTAAAGGAGCCCAAGAAAGTTGGTTAATTTTTAAAAAACAGTTTCTTCAGGTCCAGGATAGATGTATTCCCTTGAGAAAAAAATCTGGAAGGCACAATAGGAGACCCACATGGATGAGCAGGGAGCTTCTGAAGGAGATTTCAAGGAAGAAAGAACTATACAGTTCATGGAAAAAAGGACTGGTCGGTTGGGAAAATTATAGAGAAGTAGTCAGGGCATGTAGGAAGGCAATAAGGAAGGCCAAAGCCCTCTTAGAGCTTAAGTTGGTGAGTAAGGTAAAAGAGAATAAGAAAAGTTTCTTGAAATACATAAGTGCCAAGAGGAAGAACAAGGAAAGTGTGGGGCCACTCCTGAATAAGAAAGCAGTCTTAATAACTGAGGATGCAGAGACGACAGAGTTGCTCAACACCTTCTTTGCTTCAGTCTTTTCTTCTAAGACCAGCCCCTGTGAACTCCAGTCCCTGGTTGAAGGGGAGAAAGCCTGGGGTAAGGATGACTCTCCACTGGTCAGTGAAGACTGGGTTAAGGACCAGTTACGTAAGTTGAATATACATAAGTCCATGGGCCCTGATGAGATGCACCCAAGAGTGCTGAGCGAATTGGCTGATGTTATTGCCCTGCCACTCTCCATGATTTTTGCAAAATCATGGCAAACGGGAGAGGTGCCGGAGGACTGGAGGAAAGCCAATGTCACTCCAGTCTTCAAAAAGGGCAGGAAAGAGATTCCAGAAAACTACAGACCAGTCAGTCTTATCTCCATCCCTGGAAAGATAATGGAGAGGCTCATTCTGGAGGTTATCTCTGGGCACATGGAAGATAAGAAGGTTATCAGGAGTAGTCAACATGGATTTACCAAGGGGAAGTCATGCTTGACTAATCTAATAGCCTTCTGTGATATTGTAACTGGATGGCTAGATGCAGGGAGACCAGTGGATATAGTCTACCTTGACCTTAGCAAGGCTTTTGACACAGTCTCCCATAATATCCTTGTGGAGAAGCTCGGGAACTATGGGATAGAAGAGCAGGTAGTAAGATGGATTAGTAACTGGTTGGACAATAGAGTCCAGAGAGTGGTGGTCAATGGTGCCAAATCCATCTGGAGAGCTGTAACCAGTGGAGTCCCCCAGGGATCAGTGCTGGGTCCGGTCCTGTTCAACATCTTTATCAATGACATTGATGACAGGACAGAGTGTCTGCTCAGCAAGTTTGCTGATGACACAAAACTGGGAGGATTGGCAGATACAACTGAAAGCTGTGCAGCCATCCAGCAAGACTTGGACAGGTTGGAGAACTGGGCAGGGCAGAACCAAATGAGGTTTAACAAGGATAAATGTAGAGTAACTAGGTAAGAATAATAAATTACACCAGTACAGACTGGGAGGTGATCTGCTGGAGAGCAGTCTTGTGGAGAAAGACTTGGGAGTCCTGGTGGACAACAAGTTCTCCATGGAGCAGCAATGTGCCCTTGTGGCCAGGAAGGCCAATGGTATCCTGGGGTGTATCAAGAGGAGCGTGTCCAACAGATCGAAGGAGGTTCTCCTCCCCCCTCTACTCTTTCACTGGTGAGACCTTACCTGGAGTACTGTCCCCAGTTCTGGGCTCCCCAGTTCAAGAGAGACAGGGATCTGCTTGAGAGAGTCCAACGGAGGGCTACAAGGATGATTAAGGGACTGGAGCACGTGCCTTATGAGGAGAGGCTGAGACACCTGGGGCTCTTTAGTCTGGAAAAGAGAAGACTGAGAGGGGATCTGATAAATGTTTATAAATATATGAGGGCTGAGTGTCAAGAGGAAAGGGACAGCCTCTTCTCACTCGTGCCTTGTGATAGGACTAGGGGGAATGGATATAAGCTGGAG
Organism: Todiramphus chloris collaris; assembly: GCA_025345505.1. Taxonomy (NCBI): domain Eukaryota; kingdom Metazoa; phylum Chordata; class Aves; order Coraciiformes; family Alcedinidae; genus Todiramphus; species Todiramphus chloris. Next base: position 34,223,232 of record JANVCC010010406.1, read on the forward strand.
CACAAGAGGTTCCACCTTAACATGAGGAGGAACTTCTTTACAGTAAGGGTCACAGAGCATTGGAACAGGCTGCCCAGAGAGGTTGTGGAGTCTCCTTCTCTGAAGATTTTCAAAACTTGCCTGGATGCGTTCCTGAGTGACCTGTGTTAGGGTAGATTAGGTTGTAGGGTAGATTAGGTTGTAGGTTAGATTATATGATCCTGCCCTGGCAGGGGGGTTGAACTTGAAGATCTCAAAGGTCCCTTTCAACCCCTAACACTCTGTGATTCTGTGAACTAAGTTAGAAAATTTACTTAGGATTTATGACTGCAGCACCATGTCCTATAGTCAAACTGAGAAACATATTTACCTTCATACCTACCCTTTACAAAGTACAATGTAAATAAATAGTCACCTTATAAAAGAAATTGGTGCGTCCAACAGATCCAATTTTTCCTGTGTGGTTCATGAAACAGATGTTTCCTTCGGTAGCACCATAAAACTCACAGATCTTAATAGCACCAAATCTGTCTAAAAATTCTCTCCATACATCATTTCGTACTCCATTTCCAACTGCTAGTCGGACTTTGTGATTCTTTTCTTCTTCCTTCTGTTAAAAAAGGAAAAAAAAAATAATTTAAAGTATAATATACTGTTAACGGCATCTGATTGTTGCTTATATTGTGAGGAAAATGTACCTTCTGTAAATACATCAAGTATAAACAATATAAACAAAAAACCCAAAGAAGTTAAAGAAAATTGGCATAGCTCACTTACACTGCTACGATGTAGCAAACGACAACCAAAACCCTATCACCTTGTTGAACAAGCACATTATTTCCTGAATGAGGGCTACATTTATTTACATAAATGCTTCCATATTTTAAAAGTTTTATTGTCTTGGTCTGTTTCCATTCAGAGGAATTAGACAACTGTGAAGAACAGAGAAATGCAGGAATTATTTCTGTCAATGGATTAAAGTCAGCAGTGATTAATAGTTACTTTCTTGTGTCTTCAGGCTGTAAGAAACAATCAGATTTCACACTTGTAAGACCTGTTCCTCCCCATACGTTCTGTATGAGTCACCTTTTGTATTTCTTTCAATATTAATACTTGCAAGGTTTTGTTCAATGTTACTTGGAATATGTTATTTCTTGGTGATCCTGAGTCTTTAATGTTGTGAACCCCCACGTTTTGTTACACGAAACACAGTAGTATGTGTTCATCCAGTTCAGTGAGACTAATTTTGTGAATACATTTCCAAACCTTGCTTATTGAATGGAGCACCTTTAAAATACAATCAGATTTAAGTTGAAATACCAGAAAGCAAAAGATGTAAAAAATTGTTTTGGTTTTGTTGTTAATTTCACCTATTTTACAGTAAGACTCCCTTTAAATCATTGAAGTGGCAATTCAGAATGCCCTGGAACTGAGAGTACAAAATAAATACAGGTACAGCTTCTTATCACATAGCTTTAGAACTGCATGGCACTTTAGTACTGCAACACTGTTTGTAGATACCCCTATATATGTACACTTATACAAATATGTACAAACACTCTTCTATATGTACATGCACATATATGCACATATTCACACTTTTTATATATATATGTGTGTGTTTAAATATATATGTCCACATACATATATTACAGAAAGTAGAGAGTTCTTATTTTCTGTTCTTTTATTCTCCTTTTTCTCTCCCAACTCTAATCCAGTATGAATCAGGTATGTCTTTATAGTGAAAATCCATTTTAGCACCTTTAATCTGGCATAAAAACACAGAAAATAATTTCTGCAGAAAGATCTGGTCAGCTGACTGAAACAGCAATCTTAAAATATTTTGGATGCTAAAAACATTGAAACTTCTACTGAGTACATAGACATGAGCATTCCTCAGAGCCTTAAGTCTTATCCAAATTCAATTTTTCGTGAGGATTCTGAACTCATACTTCTGTAACAAATACTAGAATCATAGTAGAATTTTAAGTTCCTCTTCTAAATCACAAAGACCAATGAAGTTGTTTTCTTCCCTTTTCAAAATCAGTAACTCATAGGAACATGAAAGATTTGTTTACCGAGCTTCAGTCTTTCTACTGGAAATTAAACCCTCTTGCGGGAATGATTCAGCAAAGAACTCAACAATTGCACTAAATGGAGAGACAGCTCTTGGTAGATTACAATCTGAGGCATTATCTTGATATTTTACCTCGAAACTACATCAGTCATCAGCCTCCCTCGCTCACTAACCATTATGATTTAAAAAAAAACAGTTCTTCCCTTTTTCATTCTCCTGTCCTACCTTCCTTTAGATACAAAAGCCATTCCTAAACACACTGACTTCATGCAAAATCATTATTAACAAGTGCTGCATTACCTAGTACAATGAAACTGGCCATGGATATAGCCTGGAACAAATTGTCTACAAATTGCCCATGGGTGCAATTATTGGAGTGGTTTGTTTTTTCAACTTCAGATGCAATATCAAAAGACAACAGTATAGATTTTCATATATTTAAAATAATAAAGTCACTTGTGTTACACATTCAAAATAATTATACATAATTATTTTTTAGTTTACAACACAAGTATTTCTTTAAGAGGAAGTATTTCTGTTCTACTTTGAACTTTGTCATGAAAGCTTTTAAATCTTTTTTTTTTGCCTCCTGTTTTTTGTTTTTTTCTTTTTAATTTTTCCTTCCCTCCCCCCCAGAAAATTGACCAGCAGTTTTAGAATATTCCAGTTAGCTCAACTTAAAACTTTTCAGAGTGGGTCACTTTGATTACAATTTCATTCCTAAACTGAAATTATTGTGTCAGTAACTGAACTGCAGTCACCCCTTGCTGACACCACTGAATTATTCAAATGCACTGCCTCTGCTTAAGATATGAAAAATAGCACAAGAAGTTCTTTCAAAGAAAACCTTTGTTCCACAATGAACAGAACAGACCAGACAAAGTGTGCATATATATATATACACACACTAGTTAAGCAGGTCATTCATCAGGCTAGGAACATTCAAAATCTCTGGGGATCAAGTTCATGAAGCTCCTTCTACTATTTATAGTTTAAGAAAAATAAGAGCATTGATGGCTGTTTGCTGAAAAGACGTAAACTAGTATGAACTAGAAAACAATGGCCTACATGGATTATGTTGTGGGGTTTTTTTCCAAAAGGACAAATACAGCATCACTTATAAGTGTAGTTATTTCAATACCATAAATTCCTCATGTCATTTTTGCTGGTTTATATTACTATAGCACAAAATTGTTTCTCTAGTGAAGAAGACGCAGAGTAAACCTGACAGGTCAGCATTCTGCTGTGCTTGCAACATTAACACCTGTACAGTGTATGACTATATATGTTGATCTATGTTTTATATTTTTTTTTATATAAACATAGTTTATATTAGTTTTACATGTGAGTAAATTAATATGGCTATTTTTAATGCATTTTTACCTGAACTTTTATATAACTAATATATAACGTTAATTCTTGTTTGCTTTACGTGTAACTAACTTGAAATAGCAAGTGAACCACAGTAAATAGAACAGAGACAGCCATTTTAACATTTAACATATTTTAACATATTTAACATATTTTTTGTGCATCAACCTATTCAGCATCTGTATTATTGTTGAGATCACTACCAGATTCCAACTGCAGGGCAGGCATGTTGGTATCCATGGGCACTGTGAACAAAAACCTATGCAGTACTTAAAATGCAATAACTAAGAGAAGGAAAGGGAATGAGAATTCCAACAAATTCTAGAAACATGGTTGAGTAATGCACACTTAGGGTGTCCTAATGTAAGAAAATTAAAATAAATATTCAGGAACTTATGCTTTAAACAGACTATGTCACCAAACAGACGTCTTTTGAATTTCTGCCATACTCAGATGGCACTTCATCACCTAGATTCCCTTTGATACAGCAGATAGACTTATAGGAGTAGGAGGAATTCCAAGGAGTCACTTAGTATATATCTCTTCTGGGAAATAAGCTCTGCTACCCCTGTGCCATTCTTCACACCTGAACGTGCTGTGGCACATCAGCCAGTTATCATACAACAGCTGGTATGCAGCAACTGTCTGCATGCATATTCTTAGCCTGCTGCAACAGCATAGTTCCTAGTTAACACTTCCTTCACTAAATGCTGTATTTCCTCACAACATCTCATTTACAAAGACTCACTGCCTTGCCCTGGTCAACTGTCACCAGTAAGTTCAAATAATGACCCACAGTAACTTGCTCATGGTTTGTGTTTCTGAACATGGGTAATAGCTCTCTACAGATAATCAGGAAGACAGATTTTAGAATAACAGCATGTTAGAAGAGATTTTAGAATAACAAAATGCCAGAACATGTTTCCACACTTTAAAAAAATGTCTTTATTTATTTTCCTGCACTGTGATTTTCTTTTCATACAGAATGATTCTGAAATAAAATGTGGATTCATCCTATATCCACTTATTTCTAATGGCAAAGATTAATTTTTTTTTCCAATGCCTGTTTTTAGCATTAATAAGCAAGAATAGTACCTACCTTACCCCTGGACTTTTCTTCAGTTCATTTTGCCAAGATCTTTACACCGTATAGCACATATCTCCATACATCATAAATCATACTACTTCTCCATTTTGAATTCTTGTTTCATTTGTACAGTAATTAATTGGCAAGTCAAGATCTGCCTTATTATTGTAAATACCACATACCTGGGATTTTTCATCTGCAAGTCTTTCCTCCTTAAGTGTTCTTTGTAAAGTATGTGGACTTTCTACATGATTAACTTGTTGATAAAGGAAACGCCATTTAAAGTGACATCAACAGTTTATTAATTGGTGAGGGAAGGATTCATGACTGCAGCTATATAAAAATATACTTAGTAGTTACTTTAAAAGACTACAAGAAAACAGTTTCATTGTCCTACTTTTGCCATTTTTGTGGCAGGAAAAGCCAAATTGAGAAGAGCAAAGGCATGAAATGTTTCCTGCATTATGGCCTTGCTGAAACTAAAAGAAATCTCAGGGCCTAAGAAACATAAACATCTGTTAAATATAAAATATTATGGAAAGACCACACAGGATTTATGTTCATGTATTTAGAAGAAATGCATGGAACAATACATTCATCAGTTCTCTACTGACACACTAGCCCTGAAAAAAGGGGCTAAGTTCTTCAAGATGCATGCATGCATTCACTTATCAGTAATGCCCAATTATAAACTGTAACTAGATTTTTTTAGCAAAATACATATCCAAATTTAAAAATAGAAGTAAAAGAAAACAGGAAGGATAGTGAAGAGATGTACCATAAGAAAGTAACAGGAAATCTAGGAACAGGACACATCCTTCCAGTTCAAGAACTGGTTGTTTGCTATTTCGTATAGCTCACTCTCACCACACTTTCCATAAGCAATCTCCTGATAATCTAATAGGATTAGATTTTAACAGGAGTTTTCTTCTAATAAGAAATGCTTTCTTTAGCTGTACCTCTATTTCCTCAGAAAATATTTACCAACAGAAAAAAAAAAAAGTCACTTTTGTCTGTATTCCACCCAGTAATACAAAGTAGTAGTAGTAGTAGTAATTTTGGTGATTGTCATTGATTTTTGGTGTGTTTTTGGTGATTGAAGTCAAAACACATGACACAAAACTTTCTAAAGGTGAATTCAGAAAACTAAAGTACTCACAGATTATTTTCTTGCCCTCCATACTGCAGACAGTATTCTGTGAGCAATGTGAAGCTTCCCTTTGTAAATGTGTGGTAATGATTTCTTCATTATCAGGACATTTTCTGAGCGACTCCACTAGCTTAACACAGAATATGTGTTTGTAGGAAAAGAAGTTGGAAGAAAGGAAACTGGTCAAATGATATGACTGTGTAAAGACTCAGAAAAGTGCAGAGCCACCATGCTAGAACCAGCAGGTGACACTGCAACTAGCCTTCAGTGGTGTTTTGGGTATGGAAACACAATATTTCCTAAGGCCAAAGCAACTCTATGAGCATTAGAGAAGGCTTGTTCAAGTTAAAAACCTTTACTATTATTACTGGGAAGAATGAGAAAATGGACACAGGCTCAGCGTGCAGATGGAGTCCAAGAGAGGTATGCCATTTAAATACCAGAAGGCAGTAGCTAAAATGGACAAGACTACAATCTTTTAAAACCACTTTTAAAAAATAATACTCTTGGTGTTGTCATGGCAGCTTAGAGCACAGATAAAGTTTATTGTGACATACAGTACAGTTTTTGTTAGATCAACTGATATAGTCTGGAGGGAAAAAATGCAAGCTTCCAAATCCCAGGTTCATTTCTAATTTTCATTTCAGATGTGCTGAATATGTTTTTAGTCAAAAACTTCTATTTTTTTTCTGACTGCCTGTACAAACCATGTTGAATTCTCCTTTAAGGCACTGTTAATAGTGTAGTAAATTAGTTACAACTTGCACTAAAAATGGCCTGCTTATGACATATGCATGTGGTCGCAGATTTTTATTTAAAAACACACAATACTAGAAGAATAAATAAATTGAAAAATTCCCCCCCAGTAAATAAAATTTTAATGACATATAGAGATTATTGAGAGACTTGAAATGTAAGGTACAGATGTGGTTGTCTGTAACTGAGACAGATCACTGGTCTGGGGTATTTAATAAAATGTTTATGCTGAAAAGCTGCAAGGAGCTTGACAAGTTTCCACTCCACGTTTTAATGATAAGAGAAAGAATATTTCCAGTACTGAACATAAATTGAGCTAAACTTTAATGGGGAATAAAATGCAATGTCAAGTAAAACCTGCGCTCTAGAGAAGTGCCTGCTTACTCATTTTTCCTTCCTCATATGACTAGCAAAGTCCCTTCCTTCAAAGGAAGCCTGTTTCTAGATGGGAGATAGTACTATCCAACATATATGAACACGATTCTTACACCCCTTCCCACACTTGAATGAAGAGCAGGAAAATAAGTGTTCACTCTGTTTGCTTATCCCAGCAGCACTGACTTGCTTGTTTCCTCCTTCTGAATCACGATTGTTCTAACACAGAAGAGTTTTAATAAAATAAATCCTTAAGCATCTTTTCTAAAGTCACTTTAGAGAGCTTAATCCCATCCAAAGAAACCTTGTCCAAACTGTATCTAGCAGAGAGATTGGCTTGCTGCAGCTTAACAAAATAAAGTCTGAAAGCTGATATACATGGTCTTATACATTTGAGGTAACCCCCAGGAAATGGTAAATGCTGATCATGCCGAAGAATAACATTGGCTCAATACCAACTGAACATAAACATGACAGATAGAGAAAGAAAATGTCTAAGCAATGACATAATTAATTGTGGATAATTAAATAATATTGTGATTAATATTGCAATTAATTAATTATTGTGATATAATTAATTCGAATACAAGCGAACTCTGGTTTTATTATAGAACTTACCAAGTTCATTCAAGATATCATAAGTCATATAATTAATGTCATAATGTATGACAACTTACAATAGTAGAAGACAGGACATAATGATCAAGAAAAGACTTGTAGTCTTTGTTTATAAACCACTTCAGAATTCAGGTCTCCTTTACAGAAAAGCAGAAAAGAGATGCTTCATTTACCATTCACATCTTCCCAAAAGCTTCGGGCCACAATGTATTATTTAAATAGCTAATTATTTCAACTTTGGAATAAATCTGCAAGTGCATTAGGAAGATTTTGTGTACACTTTAAATGCCAAATTTTAAGTGTGTTGCAACCCTGTAAGGGAAATGTATCTACAGATTGGCAGAAAACTATTTCAAAGGCCTTTGTTTACAGAGAAGAAAGGAAGCTATGCTATGACATATTTCTGAAATTTTGCAGATCGCAGTTAATAGAGACTTTGGGCAATGTCAGCCAGCAAGACCAAGTTATTAATTTGCAGAATATTCTCTTTCACTGGAGCAGTCATGGTAATATTTTAGAGCAGGATCCATTTTGTAGCTATTGATAGTTACAAGCCATCAGTGCTGGCTCTCAGACTTTCACTGTGATCAAAAGACTGCAGAAAAAGAGCTTGGAACAGGGCAGGAATGAGGATTACTCACTTTTTAAAGACTCCAGCAAAATCTATGTATGTCACATAATGCAAATCCTTTGTACTCTTACTTAAGGAAAAAAGACAACTTCCTTTTCTAACAATGTTCTTTCCAGACAACGGATGACTAAATCAAACTGGATGCGGAACATGCTTCAGGAAAACTCTACTGCAATACACTGTTCAAGAGCTGTTGCAGATGTAAGTAGGATCAAAGATCAAATGAGACAAAACTAATAAGGAAAGCTAAGCCAAGAGTCTATATGCTACCACAGAGATTTGCAAAAAGTCCTGTTCAAAATCTATGCATTAAGACTATTATAAACTGTCTATTATAACATTTATTTCAAGTTTGGTGTTAAAAACATAAATGAAACACAATAACTGCTATGGTTTTAATCTGTGTTCATTAGAAGAGCTTTATAGTACTCTAACGTTAAGAACGCTACTCACATAATACCTTCACAGAGCCTTCCAATTTGTTTTAGCCATATCTTTCTCATGCTGCCGGTATGTATATCACTTCTAAGATAATGAAATTTAAAGAAAGACAACAATTTGGCAAATGTTTATATGAACATGATTCTCCTCCAGTTTAAACCTGACAATATGCAACTGTTTTTCTTCAACACCTATCTGTCAAACTGACTCATTTTATAATTTCAATTTTTCTTGGTAAATTGTATTAGGTCTTTAGCTAGCAAAAAAAAAAAACAAAACCTAACTAAAAAAACTCTCACAAAGCAAAGAGTTTAGACATGCCAGTTCCTCGAAAGTGTGCACATAAGATAATAAATAGAATAGTTACACAGTTAATGAATAGTTAATGATTGTATAAATAACTTTTTTTTGCAAAATGTAAAGCTCCTTTAAGATGGTTTGGTAAGGATTTAAAAATCAAAGAGGTTTTTTTAGGAAATGAAGACTACTAAGCTATCATTTTTGCTTTAAGATTCTGAAAAGGATAAAATGGGTAAAACAAAGTATCATGCTCTAACTCTACTGCTGGAGGACAGAAAAGGGGAACAACTAATATCTCAGGCTGCAAACGTAGTGAAAGGTGGGATGTGTTGGAAAGAAGGAACATGACTTTGAGGAAATGACGTTAACCTACAATGAAGAAAAATCATAATTTATTAGAGCTAGGCTCTCATGTGTTTTGATTTTCCTTATGGTCTTTTACTTGATTTTTCATTGTCCTGTAACTATTTGTTTATTTTATTGTAAAGTTAAAAAAAGAAAAACAAAAATATAAAAAAAACCAAAACAAAACACATCAAAAGGAACTATGACCTACCACTATACTACCTAAACATACTTCTGAAAATTTTCACGAAAATAAAAAGTCCAGTGTCTTCTGAACACTGTCCTCTTCCATCCTTTGGTCAGCATTTGAGATACTTGAGATATTAATGCAAATTGTTATTCTGCTGGACAAGAAGACTGATTTACATTCTCTTTGAACTATTAGAACACTGTTTAAGGAGGAGGTTATTCTGAAAAATCATAAAATGAGGACTTAGATCAGAAAAGAATTTTCAGATTAATTGATTTATTGGCACCGTTTCCTAAGAGATTAGTAATTTCAATAAAATTACATGAAAAGAAAATAAACCACTTATTATTTTTGAAATCACAAAATGAGATTATGATATAGGCAGAGTGTTCAAAGACCTAACGCATTGAATAACACCAGGCACCAGTACAGCTTAGGGGTCACCCTCCTGGAAAGCAGCACCGTGGAGAAAGCCTTTGGAGTGCTAGTGGGTACCAAGTTATCCACAGGACAGCAATGTGCCCTTGCGGACAGAAAGGCCAATGGCATCCTGGGGTACATTAAGAAAACCGTGTCCAGCAGGCCTAGTGAGACCACACCTGGAATACTGTGTCCACTTTTTGGCTCGCTCCCCAGTTTAAGAGAAACAGAGATCTACTGGAAAGAGTCCAATGCAGAGCTATGAAGATGATTAAGGGACTTGAGCATCTTCCCTATGAGGAAAGACGGAGGGAACTGGGGCTGTTTAGTCTTGAGAGGAGAAGAATGAGAGGGGACCTTATTAATGTCTATAAATATCTGAGGGGTGGGTGTCAAATGGAAGGAGCCAGTCTCTTTTCTGGAGTGCCCAGCAATAGGACAAGAAACAAGGGGTATAAACCTGAGCATAGAAGGTTCCACCTCAACATGAAGAGAAACTTCTTTACTGTAAGGGTGGCAGAGCACTGGAACAGGCTGACCAGAGAGGCTGTGGAGTCACCTTCTCTAGAGACTTTCAAAACCTATCTGGATGCATTCCTGTGCAACATGCCCTGGGTGATCCTGCTTTGGCAGAGGGATTGGACTTTATGATCTCTAGAGGTCCCTTCCAACCACTAGCATTCTATGATTCTATGATTGCATCCAACTTCTGTACATTTTCACAAATCTCTTTATATTCTCCTAAACATTTTGCTAAATTAAAAGAGGATACAGTTCTTTTTCTTAATGTTATACAGGTACATGGAAGCTGTTATTTATTCTATTTAGTATGCCAAATAATAGTTGGTTATGATAATAAGTAATTGTGTGGAAGTTGTCGGCACTAGCAAGATGAATTTTAGTTTATACTGGACTATGAATGTTGTTTCATTCTCATTTGACACATTTAGCACAAGCAATTGAAGACAGAAAGCCGTCTGAGTTTGCAGTGCAACAAGTTACATCCATTTTGTCTATACCATTCTATATAAATGGAATTAATTGCAGCGAATTTTAGACATTTAGCTTAGACTAAACATCTTGAGATCTCTCTGTCATCAGTGGATAGATACATAAATGTACCAGAAAAAAAGCCAGACTGAGTTAATTCAGTTAACCTGAGCCAACTATACTTGGTAATTACAACAGGTTCAGCATACTTTGTATTCGATCCTACCACTGACTCCCAAGGGCAAAGAAGTTTTTTCAAGTTAGAGCTAACACAGTTTCAGAGAGGAATGTCCCTTTAATAAAACTAGCTTTGTTGTCTGGAACAGCTTTCTAATTGGAACAAAAGGCATTCTTCCTTTGAGCTTCTAACCTAGACAAAATCCTTCTAAATTTTAAAATGTAGTTTAGACAGTCTCAAAACAAACACATTCCACAAGCCAATACACTGCTAAAAAATTACCTACAAAACTTGGTACCTCTGATATGTGCCAAGAAACAAAGTTTTGAAAATTCTGAAAAGACATTGAACAGGAATCCTGGTTTTCTGAACTTACATTGTGAAGCTGTGAAATAATATTTTTTCACTAAATTCTACTGAATCTTGAAATCTTTTAATACTTTAAAATCTTCCTGACTGAAGCCATTTGTGTTTTTTACAGTCTAAAGATCAACACGTATTTGAAGACTCTCACATAAAAAGAAGGGCAGAGGGACAGGTTCAGTACGGTTTTATTTCCCACATAACTACACTAAAAACAACAAATATATATATCACCTACAGATGAATAGCTATCATTTTGGTTCTACTTACCACTGGCTGATTGCAAAGGTAACGGCAAAGTTCTCCAATGTACTGGATGACAGTCACATTGTATTTTTTGCAGTCACTCCAAAACTGACTAGCTGAGAACTTCTTTTTTAACACACAAGTTGCGCCTTTATGGAAACAGCAGAAAAGGAAATGAAGCATTTTCTCAACATAGCAGCTTAGCTATCTATGCTCAGTATTTCTAAAAAATAGAACATTAGAGGAACTGAAAGCCTCATTCTGAGAACCAAATGGTACTTAAGCTGGTTTATTAAAGGACATGTTTGCAAACCTGACAAAGAAGGGAGATGAACCCAGTCTCATGTTTGGTGAGACAGTAAAACAATAGTTAAGAGATTAAAAGCAAGAAGACAGCTTCTCTTTGTTGGTGTTGTAACATTAAACACTCCAAGGAGTTTAACTGAAAATATCCAGAAAAGTCAGTCTGAATTAGCAAATCATTTGGGTGTCACTGAAATCTCATTTTTCAACATTGAAAATACTAATCAATGCAGATTCAGACAGAATTATTCCATAATCCTGTGATCTTTCCCTTGCTCTAACTTGTCCTTGATGCTTTGGGAAACAGGAAATATGTGACATCAAATTCCAAATAAATCCTTTATAAGAAAGTCACTGAGGGCACCTATATTGTTTCAGTAAAGTATGCATTTTATTGTCTGTGGCAATACAGTACACAAATTAAATGGAAGAAAAAGTTCTATGTCATTTAATGATATATAACAAAGCTGAATGTTTACTATAAATGTATTTGTCAGTCTTTTTAAATTCATCAAAATACATTTTGGGTCTGTTCCAATGTAGAATGCTTAATATGGTGTCCTGGTTTGAGTGAAAACTGAACTAATTCTGTTCAGTAATTTTACTTTTCAGCTTGGTTCTTCTAATTAACTGCACTTTCTGAAGTTAGCAGCCTGTTCTCACAGACAGTGTCTGCTTCTAGCAGTGATAACACCTTATGTTTAGAGTTACTACCAAGGATTGGTATGCAGACCAAGGCCACTGCTGGGTCCTGTGTACCACATTGGGGGGTGCAGGAAGTGGAAGGCTGCACCTTCAGGGAGGAGCGGACAGGACGGGTGACTCTAAACTGACCAGCGAGGTATTCCATCCCATATACGCCATATTTGGTCTAGAGCTGAGGGACCCGAAGGGTCTCTGGGCTCTTCTCTCCCCTCTTGGACTGCTTTGCCAGCTTTTGCTTGGCTTGGCTCGGGTCCTCTTTCGGTTCCTTCCTCGGAGCACCAAAGGAGGACTCTGTCCATTCTGCCTTCGATCCCGATCTGCGTGTTCCTGAACCCGGTACCAGAATCCAGCTCCTGAACACAGCTCCCATCTGCTGCGGGGCCCAGTCTGGGACTCCCCCGGAGCCTGCACAGCATCAGTGGTGATGGTGATTTAATTACCATCAGGGGGGTTGGGTTCCATACTGGTTTTGTATATATTTGTATATATTCCATTTTTATAATTATTATTTTCCTTTCCATTAAAGCTGTTCTAGTTTCCTTTTCTAATTGCTAAGTCTCTCTCCCTTATTCCCTTTCTCTTCCCCTTTGGGGAGGGAGGGGGGTTAACAGAGAGCGTCTGTTATAGGTTTAAGGGGCTGCCCTGACCCTAAACCACGACATATGGATATACAATAATGTACTATATGCACTACCAAAATATTACATATGTCCTTAAATTTTTACCTAAATATATTTACTTATATTTTTACCTAAATATAAATTAAAGTAAAAACATTCATTACACAAATGACTGTAACTAATTCTCCAGTACCACAAAGATAGCTTATAAAAGATCGTTTGCTATTACAACACCTCCTCATCCCTAAAATTCAGAAATAAAAGCTATTCTGAAAACACTCTTCATTCATATCTCCCCAATGGCAGTGAACTTGTGTGTTTTACACATTTTTATAATAATTAATTCTCCATTAATAACACAATTAAATAAAACAAACCCTACCCAATTCAATGCATCCACCAATGCCAAGAAGAGATGCTGCACTGTGATAGAGAGGCAGGGTAATATAAATGATGTCTTCTGCAGTAGCCCCAAATGCCCACAGTCCAGCAGCTCCTTTAAGAACCTGCATGTGACTGATGACTGCAGCCTTTGGAAGACCTGTAATGAAAACACAAAACCATGTATATAGTTTCTCTGAAAGAGAACTCAATTTATTTTTTTACTGTGTAATGTCTCAAAAATCATAAAACAATCGATTCTTTCTTCTGTAACCAAATTTTCAGCCAGCTGTTTAGACGGTTGTTAATAGACAAGTGGGTGTTTAATACCATATTGCATGTTTGTCCTATACTCATAAAGATAGACAAGACAGTCTGCAACCTTGTCTGTTACTTATTTAATCTTATGTCAAGTCAATTCATATAGGTGGAAACATGAAGAAACTCCATGGGTAGCATGCTATGAAAATATATAAAGCCAACAAAGGGCCAAAAACATTTACTGTACATATGGACTTCCTTAAACATAAAGAGGCATCACACTAGATGTATTCCAGGCAAGTCATAGTGACTACAATGTAAATAAGAAAGGTAAGGGATCTAAACAACACAATCATGTAGTGAGTGCTCACCCAAGATGTGCACATCTGCCTACGTATAGGTTTTAGAACACTATGAAGACTTTTGTAGCAATAAAAAAAAAAAAGCAAGTCCAACAAAAGTCCACTCTAGTTAGGATCTTCTTAATGAGTTCCTTCAGGTTCAGCATAGAATTTCTGTAAGGTCTTCTTGGGCTACTGTATAAATATCCTATATGTTCTCACATGTACACACAAATTTTAGGCTGAGTTCTGATGATGAACAGTGGAACTGTTAAAATGTCAAGAACTTTAATGTTTCTGGAATTTTTTTCACCTATTCCAGCACAGCTGTTGTTCATTTGAAGACTTAAGTGGAGCTGTTATCTGGAAGTGTCATCTATGGAGACTCTTATCTACACTTCAAAGCTATTCCAAACCCCATCTCACTGAAAAGGCAATAAGGCTATGTTGCCAATGAACCACTTAGAGCAAGAAGTGCTCTACAGAGTCTTGAGTTTTTCCTCCTGCCTTTACAGACAGCTGACTACAGAGTGTGCAAGACATTTCTTTCTTTTAACGAAGTTTACCAGTCATTGATTTTAGGAGCAGCACTTTATCAAGAAGTGTGAAAATGCTTACTTTAGATTAGACTTAGTTATTCCATGCTCTTCAGACTAAACAAACCTTACCTTTTAGTTACATTGTACAGAAAATAATTCCAATGTAATTTAATGTAGTATAGACAAACATTCAAAAATATTTTAAATTCTACATAACTAAAATCTGACACTTCACACAGATATTCTGAATGAAGTTATAAGAACAAAATCCTCCTACCTGGAGAATTCTGTATTTTTTGCTAACTCCTTATTTTTAACCAGCAAGCTCAACCATCTTTATATTAGTAGTATTAGAAACATACCTAACCCACTGACAGTATTTGTGCCTTCATAGTTTTCTTATTCTAGATAAAAATTTTTATTTCCTAAGTTTTACCCAGGACCTGAGGCAAAAAAAATAAATCATTATTTGCATGAGGGAATAAAGCCACAAAATACATCTTCATTTTAAATCTTCTTGTGACTAAAACTGTTGCGTTCAGCTGAATGAGAATGCCAATCTGCTTATCTTAACAACATCATGCTACTTTTCATGTCAGTGATCAGTTTTTTTAAAGTCTTAGCTTCTTAGCTGCTGGAGCATTGGTAATAGATTCAGCCATCTGTTTCTAAACTAAAAGGCTAGTAACTTAATCCTATTTTCTGTCTCAACAGTGACCTGCATAGAACATTACTTAATGAAGAAAAAACACATCTATTTGCTTGTTTGAAGATTGTTTTTTAAAGTTCTAGATACTATGTTAGCTATATTTACTAGGCAGTGGTATGTGATCACAAAATAATATTTGCTATCATTAGAAAAAATGAAAAAGCAAAACATTTTATAAACACCTTAGCTGTGAAGTAGTAGCAGGTAAAGTTTCTCATAGCAATTGCACAATGGGGTGGAAAAAAACCCAAAAGAAACCCATAAACAACTCAATATAAAAATTCACTGTAAAGAAACATGTTTATTTTCTACAGTAATGCTTCTGTATACGAAATGTTATAGTCTACTATGAAAAGATGAACCAAAAGATTAGAGTTTTGGAAAATAACATTTCTAGATGATAGCTAAAGGAAAGTATATGCTCTTTAGCAGATCTGTACCTGTTGTTCCTGAAGTAAATATATATAAAACAGATGACTTGAGATTGTTGGCAGAGCGTTGATTAACTGGAACAGGATCTTCAGATACAGCCTCTATTTTGTCTAATAGGGTATGCACTTTTGGAAAAGTGGAGTCTTTGGTCATTATCCAAACACTAATGTCTTTCTGGAGGTTAGGAAGAATTTCTTCTAGAGTCCCAAGCAAATCTTAAAAAATAATATAAAATTATGTTAATTACATTGTCTTCACAAAACTAGTGAATAAATTATTTTTCCTCTGAAAGGTTTTCTTCTTATAATAGAAAGAAGAATGCAAGTCATCTCCATGGACAAAAATAAATTCAGTAACATAATGAGAAATTAGAAGGAAAATTCACTGAAAACAGGATATAATGTTGTAAAAATACTGCTGACCAACAAGGTCTAGTTGTCAACCATCTCTGAAGGCAAAATGGTGAGCCTTGAGTACTAACTCTTGCTTCCCATCTTATTTTGGATAGTCTTTCATCACTGCTACAACCAGAATTAAGTGTCATTAAGCTTCAACTCCAAACAAATAATGAAGAAATCTGTTGTAGGTGCAATATATTAATACATAGATAGCTGGTATTTACAGTGCCTTTTTCCCTGGATGCCCTCAGCAGCCATACCTCACTGAGCAGTATTTTTTTCAAAAGCACAGAAGTGACTAATTTAAAAACACACAAATGAAAAACTGTATCATGTATGTAGGTACATGAATTTCATAGAATAGAAATATGATATAGGCCCGGGGCTTATTCAGACACTGCTAAAGAACCATGTGGCTATTTAAGTAGTGCTTAGAGTGGTTTAGATACCTT
Source organism: Todiramphus chloris collaris (assembly GCA_025345505.1). Classification (NCBI taxonomy): domain Eukaryota; kingdom Metazoa; phylum Chordata; class Aves; order Coraciiformes; family Alcedinidae; genus Todiramphus; species Todiramphus chloris. The sequence goes on from JANVCC010010406.1 coordinate 34,239,890, forward strand.
CATGATCATTTCTTATAGTCACATGTTCATCCACTGAAAGCCATTCCTTCTATTGTATTTTATCTGAATATAACCTCAATTTTAAAAAATTAATACCAGAAGCATAACTAAGATCTATTTTGTTGGCTTATCAAGAAAGAAACCATAAGAGAAAGTCCCAGATTAAACAAAAATAAAAAAATTAATAGTGACCAATCCTTAATTAATACATTTGGTATTTACGTTTATATTTCTAAGCATTTTTACAGTCCTTCACTTTCTTAGAACACTGCTCACGCATTAAAGCACTAAAACAGAAAAATTATCAAGTGTTGGAATAATATTGTTTTCAGTAGAACTATACATATACATAAAGACTCATTTAGACTTAAGTGCTTTGCTGGATCTCAGCCTATTTAATTAATCTTGTGAATATCCCTGTGGGTATAAATTTATATTATAATCTCAGTTTCTATAAAAGAATAAACAAACAAAGTTGACAAAACTCACCTAATTTCCTAATAAGGAATTGCCAGAGCCAGCATTAGAATTCCTGATGTTAACTCCAATCTCATTTTGCAAATATTAAATAATAATATACCATTAATAGAACTCCCTTGCATAAATTTTACACAAAAGTAACTGAAGATTTCTAATTTTTCAGAAAACTCCTTTTCTAATGACAGACTGCTGTTTATATTTTAGTGAATAACATACTAATCTCTATTACTGTAACAGCTCTATAGCTTACTGTTAGCAACTGAGCAGGTCTTACAAACCTAAAGCCTACAGAGTGTAAATTCTATATATTTTATGAATGCTTAGCAAATAGATCTGATGGAGAATGACATTATATTTTTTTGTTTTCTAACGTCCTTGCACTGTGGAATGACTTCAGGAAGAAATCACCCAAATATTTATGAAAATCTAAAACATAGATAGCTTCCTGTTTGAATCACTGGAGTACAGTCCCCTTCCACTATACACAGCAATAGAAACTAAAAAATAAGGAAAAAAAAATTAATATTAAAGACAATAGTGTTAACTGCAGGAAACACAATGCATTGAAAGTCAAGGTTCATTGGCATATTAATTCTGCTTAGCTGTCATATTATAAAATTGGGGTACATTTTTCAAGTAATAAATATGAAAAAAATAGTATTATTTCAAATAAAAAACAGCTTTTAATAAACCAAGTGTGATAGAATAACTATATACTTATTGCCTTCTAAAACTGTTATCTTCCTATTATGCATATATATACATCTAAATATAGTAATGATAGTTTGTGCCAGTACAAGATAAACTGAGGAACTAGAAAAAGAACCACAAGTGTTAGAAGTGGCTGGAGGTCCATTTCTGTTATCAAATAGTAGAAGAATACAGCATTCTCTATCATTCTTTATCGGTGCACTATTTATTGCTCCAACTACAGTGCCAGTAAAGATGTAACAGATTGTTAATTGTTAAGGATTGTTAAGAATTTCTTGGCTCCCCCATCTTCCAGTAATGACTTGAACCAGACTCAGCTGCTCATCCTGTAGTGTCCTTAACAGATCACAAATATGCAAATATTGAGAAAAACTGCCCAGTGAAAGTAATCATGCAAAATTATCCTGTGTAACTAAAATGTAATTGTAAATGAAATTTCACTTATGGTTTAATTGAAAACTATCCTCTTGGAAAAGGCCTGGCAAAAAAACCCTCAGTGAGTATCATCCTTTTAAAGATACCAAAAGGGACATTGTGATATTTTCTTATTTTCCATTGACACATTTCCATTTCCTTAAATTAATTTGCTTTTTGCATTTTTGAAAGTGATGAAGATGATACTGTGTTACCTACCAGTAACACTGTGTTACCTACCTATTCTCTGTAGAAGACATTCTTGTTTAGGACTGCATGACATAAAGAAATCCACTAATACGTCTAATTTTTCAGTATTCAAAAGTTCCACATAAGATGTGCACCAAGTTCTTAGTGTATTTGAGTAACAAGAAGTTTAAGTCTGTGAAAAAGAAGAGAACTTACCTCTTCTTTTTCTTTTTCCCTCTTTTCCTTCCTTCCTCCAAAGGAAGAAAGATGGCAACTATTAATTTCAATTCTACAGACACAATTGTTTAAGATTCAAGAATGACAGGAGGGCATATCTCATGTTTAATAGACTTAAATGTATTTACTCTAATTAAGATTAACCTTCAAATTAAACATACATACTGTGTACTGTTTCTATAAACACTCATAATATCTATGGGTTCTGTTGTTGCAGAGGCTTGCTTGATTTTTTAACTACTGTTGAATTAGGAATCAATAGAATTTTTCTTCTGTGCTCAGGAATCTGGTACTTGGAACAATATCTGAAGAACTTTTAATGAATTATACGTTAGCTTGAAAGAAATTTCTAGTTAGCGCAGAACTGCAGAAACAATAAGCTATTTACTGAATAAGAAAGGGTAATCTAAAACAGCTGTATTCAACGTGCCAGAAACTGAAAATTCCTCCTGGAACACACAGAAGCACAAGGTGTTTGAAGATAACTCTCAATTATACTAACATATTTCCAAACAATAATTCTGATAATAGTCAACTAATGCTTTTTCCACGAACAAAGAACTTGTGTGCCAGACATTCTGTAGGGCTCACTGGTGTCTACGTATCATCTTATTCATCTGGGAGGTAAAAAACAGCCATCTTGGAGGAAATGTAGTTTGGTTATTTGGTTATATTGGTATCTGCTATGTGTACTTCACCACACAAGAAAGCAATTATAGTAAAGTAGTTTAGCTATCTAAGCTTGCGGTTTCTCTCAAGTACTTGTTTGCTTTTTATACTAAGAAAGTATATTCAGGTTTTGGTTTGTTTTGGAAGAAATGACTGCTTATTTAAAGTTTGGCAATGCTGTCAGCAGTTCTCTGTAAGTTGTTTACATAGTTTGTATATGAGTAGTCACCATTTGGTGATTATTTGGCTTCTACCAGAAAAAGGGAAGTATCTGTAATTGGTCAAGATGAATATGCTTCTCCACTTTTTTTTTTCTTTTTTTTTTCCTATATTTGCTTTTTTTCTTTTTTTTTTTTTCCTATATTTGCTTTTAAAGCATTTCAATATTCAACAAAAAGTTTAGGAAACTGTTGTATTAATCTCACATAAATACATAACTCAGTTTTGAGAAAGCATGGAAAATATGTTTTGGTTTTGATCTACTGTCCTAGGCTTCAAGTTGCACAAAAGGTTTTTTATGTTATTTTCTAGCAAAGAAATGCAGCTTCTTGGCAGGGACACAGTCCTACACTGATGAAAGGGATACATTAGATTATGAGATCTAGTTGTACTGAACAGAAAGTTATTCAGAAGGAAAACTGTATGAAATGGTTCTTACACAACTTTGATACATACCCTGATTGATATGCTCAGTAAGCTATGGCAAGTCCAAACTCTTCCCCACAATGTCTGGCCTCAGAAAATAATTGCTACTTGTACTTGATCCCCCAAGTGACTCCTTACACTCAGTACTTATCCTTACTCTGTAATAGTAACAGAAATTACAAGCCAGTTGTGCCTCAGGGTCAGTGTTATTATCTTGAAATGCCACTGAAGGCAGTAAAACAGAAATCGGCTTGGGAATCACAGCTGGCACTGTCTTCCACTCACAGGTCGTCTGGGACAGAGACACAGACGAAGCAAAATCAAGTGATCAAAGAGACAGGGTGTCTAACAGAGCAGATAAGTTGTGTCTTCTGCAGGTATTCCATGGTTTCCTTGTCCCGAATGTTTACATCTAAATAGCTTTTTATTTCAAATAGTTAAGAAAAGATGGTTTTGATCAAATTCTTTCTTTTTTTTTTTTTTTAAAATCTCACACTGAGACTAATATGAAAGATGATACTGATAACTGTAATACCATATGACCTTAATTCACATATAGCAAAAAAGACTTTGGTTACTTTCTCCAGGATGTAGGCACACTTCTGTCAGAACTTTACTCCTGCCAGCATAAACCCTGGTTCTGACCTCAGATGGTGAGAAGTTCAGAATATACCAATAAGCAGCTGGTAACTCATGAGTAAAGAATCCTGGCCAGGAAAATACCATACTTGTACAGCTGGGAACTGCAAAATCATATAATGGCTGTGGTTGGAAAGGACCTCTAGAGATCACCTTGGTCCAACACCTCTGCTAAAGCAGGCCCACGTAAGTGCAGGCTACCCACATGTGTCCATGTGGCATGTACACTCCTTGAATAGCTTTTGCTGCCAGGACTGATATAAACCAATCTCATGGAGTTTAGTAATACAATCATGTTACACTTGAATCCTTGAATCAGAAGTCATGATGGCAATCTGGGATGTCCTACTAAGAACTGGACTGTTCTGAGTAGCAATACACCACAAATGCACTGGCAAATTCCATTTGTACCTTTCTGGTGGGTCTCTAGATTGTAAGCATTGTTGAATAGCATTACTGTTACACAGGTACTGCTCAAAAGATAAAATCTCACCCCTTGTTCAAGCAAGACTTCATGAATCCAAACACTCCCTAGAAAGGACACAGTGCCTTAAAAGGTGCTTTCATTTTAAGCACAGCCTCACTCCTCTGTTTAACCAGTAGTTTTAAAAATGAGTAACAGTGTCACAGTATGGTAACACATGTGGTAAGGTCAAATCCCTTTTAAAGAGGTCAGATTGCTGTTAGCGTATGCTAATGCTGGCAGTCTGATAGTGAGATAGGCATATAGCTGCTTTTTTTTTTTTGCTTTTCAAGTTCCTTGTTTACTTATATGTTAGTTAACTGCTGTTTTATTAAAAATGCAGTTTTGAAGTCCAACTTTTGAAACTCTTTCAACAAACATTCCCCAGATTGGGAGTGGTGGTAATGTTTCTGGGAATGCAAGTGTGAGAATTTTATGTAACAGATTAAAGCAAGAGCTTAATGGTCTGGGAAGACAGCAGACAAAAGTAGGTAAAGCAAAGACTATCTCTCACAAAGGCAAGTGGAATGAACACAAAGTCTAAACACTGAAAAATCAGAGAACCTGTATTTGCTTTACAGCCTGTAGTTGGAAGAAAAAACAAACAAACAAACAAAAAAAACCCCAACAAAATCCCCCCACAAAAATGCAAGTTATTCGATTATTCTAAATCAATTAAAAGAATGTTGCTGTCATAAAAAAAAAATCAACCTTTAAATATAACCATTTCATATAAGAAACCGACAAGGGAAAGAAATTTTAAAGTTTTTATGACATATCTGAGGCTTCAGAATAAAAGATTCAATTGCAGAGAGTTCATAGAATACCTAAGTCAAAACCTGTGGAAAATTGTGCCACAAAATCAAAACACTCAATAAAGTTCAAGTCATGACTATCAGTAAGAAAGGATCCCTTGAAACACAAAGTAACATTAGGCAAACAGATGTTTAAGAGACTTCTGGTAATTATCTAGCTGATTGCATAACCTCGGTGTTAAATACTGCCCTGCAATTTTTACAAACATTAGGGGGAAATTATGTACAAATAGTTATGTCTAATTTAAGAGTGGCATGAGCTAGTCCTCAGCGTCACTGAACAATATATGAACCTGCAGCAGCAAAACCTGTGCTCCTTTAGAGAGGCTTCTCTTCCATATGATATGGTCAATAAACAAGGACACAGAACTTCAACCTCTCTCACAGATATAGATAATAAAGAGCCTCTAAATCCCAAAGAAAATACTGTGAAGGCTTGCAGGCTCAAGGGACTGACAAACTTAATGCAGAGCCTAAAGTAAGAGGACCAACACATAAAAGACAGCTCAGAGACTAATTTGTTGGTATCTCTGCTGTATTACCCATCTGCACATACCCCTTCTTTAGTGAGCAGAGGCAGACTCCTGGAACAATTTAGTTCAACATAGTCGCTCTTACTGTCAGTTGCTTGTAACAAATTAAGAGCAGAGAAACAGCCCCTGTTACTGCTTTGCAAATGTTTTCTTCATTCATTAATCTTTCAATTTAATAAAGACTACCCTTAGGTACAAGTTTTGATGCAAAGTTCTCCTTCACCACAGTCAATGAGCAAGGATTTCCTGAACATTAATTCCTTTCCTCAAATGTACACTCAAAAGCACATAATCATGAGAAGGTGTTACATAAGGGGTTTTTTTTAATTAAGTAAGAAGGCAAAATTAAAAGCTGTCAGTTCAGAAGCATTATTATAATTTGGTTTTGGGATTATATTTAAATTGGTTTGTGTTTCCTTAGCTTGTTTTAATTACTAAACAGTCTTAAAGCAGCATATAATAAACAACCATGATGACAAAATTTGTAATTAAAAAATATGAAAGGGAAAAATCTTAAATACATTTTTGAGAGCACAAATTTGCAGCAGCAGAGAACAGATGGAAAGAAATTCCAACATTTAAGTGTTGTGGATTCAACGCCCCACAACCTGTGTAATAGGAATAAGGCAGTAAGTTCTCAAATAGGAATATGGCAGAGTAGATGTGAAATAATAATTTTAGGGAGGCAAGACAAAATTAATTTTTAGTATTTTGAAATATCCTCCTCCAACCAAATGTCAAGGATCTGTGTGATCTTTTAGCACTGCAGGTTGATCATAAATGCTGAGGCAAGTTTAAGTTTTGGATGTCTTCAGTTTATACATCTCTATAGCTGAAGCCCAATTTGAATACACAATGTACAGTATGTCTACATTAAGATTCTAAATTCTTTTGAAGCTCTGATACAAATATAATGCTTTAGTCTAAACTTACCCAACAAACACTATTAGCTATTTAAACACAGCAATTTCTTCTACAGTCCAATGCCAATAGTAAGTTGATTACTAAAAATCAACCTCTTTTGTGCTACATCTGTAAAAAACCCTCTCAGTTTTCATTCCTTGAAGGCTATCATACCTCTGTGAATAGTTGTACAGCAGAGTTTGTACAGTCTGAGCTTAGACCTTCTAGTTTGCATTGGTTTTGATCACTGCAAAATTGGGGACAGAGTACAGGAGAAAAAAGAAGTCCTGGACTTAAATGATTAAAAATGACTATTTAAAAAAATATTCTTAATAGATTGTTTCAATCTTTTCTGAGACACATGAAGCAACTGCTGAAGCAATTAAACACTTGGCAACAGGTTGTACTTAGATGATGTAAACTTTCCCGCAAAGCACATTTTTTTAAAAAAAGGTTAAATGGATGTCCCCAAAGCATGGATATATTTGATTCTGCCTGAAAGGCTTGAGCTTTATGATCTCCTGAAGTCCCTTCTAGACCTAAGTTTCTTTGATTCTGTGAACATCTGAAAATCAGGATTTCAATAAAGGAGCTGGAGAAGCATACATGGGAGAGATGGTCAGATGAAAATTTCTGGACGTACATATCAGGCGTATACACTACCTGCTCCCACAACTAGTATCTTGGGCTCACAGCTACTGACACAGTGCAGAAGAGATCTGGTGCGGACATTGAAGTTGAGGAAAGCCACCACACAGCCCAGTTTGGCCAGTCCAAACCACACGTGGATGAAGTCTGGCTCGTTGCCCATCAACAAGGCCACCGTGTCACCTTTCTTCAGAGTCCCATGGTGTAGGAAGACCTGTGCTACCCTGTTACTCCTCCTGTCCACATCACAGTAGGTGTGCACCTTCCCTTCATAGATGAGGAACGGCTTGTAGGGCTGCTTCTCAGCCAGCTTCACAAACTTGTCCAGGACGGTGACAATCTTCCCCTGCAGCTGGTACATCTCCACTCTCAGCCCATACACCAGTACTTTCAGCAGGTACCTCAGGTCAGCCCAGAAGTAAGGGAAGAGGAGCTTCTGGATGAGGTGCAAGGAGACAAACCCGGCGGCAGCGCCCGGTACCCAGGAGGGCAGCATCGGGAGCGGACAAAGGTGGTCCCAGACGCTCATTTCCCTTCAGCCAGGCGGATCGACACACGGAGTCCCGACGCGCAGCCAGGCAGGGAGCCGAGTCTGAGGAAGAAAGCCGCTGAGGTCTGAGGTTTTTCCCGCCCTCTCACCCTCCGGAGAGGCGCGTCGCCACTCCGGGAAGCTCGCACTACCTCCCGGTGAGGCAGTAGCAGGGCAGGGGGAGCAGAAGCAGACGGCGCCAGCCAGCCGCTCACTTCGGCCCCGCCGCCCGCCTCAGCCCCGGCACGGACGCCGGTCGGAGCCGCCTGCCTGCGCCAGCCTCTCTGCCCGCCCCAGCCCCGCACCTGCGGAACGGCACGCCCCAGCGGGAGAGGCGAAGGCAGGCAGGGCGGGAGAGTCACGCACGGCTGAGGCGAAAGCCGCCCCCCCCCCCGGGACTCACGGACGGCACCGAGCTGCTGTCGAGGTGCGGTGGCTGCAGCTGCTCTCTGAGCCGGTTGCATAAGGCGCGATCTGCTGCCTCACCCCACCCCCGGCGGCGGGGGCCCGGGAGGTTGGCTCCTGGGTAAGGCGGCGGCCGAGGGCGGGAGGCCTCGCCCCGGGGTGGCTCTCGCCGTGGCGGCTCTCGCTCTCGCCGTGGCGGCTCTCGCTCT
>JANVCC010010406.1:34248388-34272241 GCA_025345505.1 Todiramphus chloris collaris
GCTCTCGCCGTGGCGGCTCTCGCTCTCGCCGTGGCGGCTCTCGCTCTCGCCGTGGCGCCGGGCGACGGCAGAGTGAGGCCCGGGGCTTCGGGCCCTGGGTGGGCTGTGGACGCGCAGAGGCGGGCAGGGCCCCCCGGCTGGGCTGTTCGTTCCCTCGTTACCTGTAGCGGTTCGGCCCTGGGAAGCCAGTCAGTTGTCGCTGCTGGTGCCTGGGGTCGGTGCCCAGGCCCGGTCACCTCAGGGGCTCAGGCCAACCCACTGCCACTGACAAAAAAATCGGAAGGTACTTCCGTGTCTTAAAACTGTAGCCTAGAGTAAATGCTTTTCTTTTACAGGGAATGGATGTGCCTTTGAAAGATTCTGAATTTTCTAAAGTTGTAAGACTGTAAGTACTAGTACTTTACAGAGTGAACTCTTCTGCCTTCCTGTTGCCAGTGTCACACAGGAATTACAGATGTAGCCTCTGGTGAGGTTCCTCACCCCATCCTGTTGTTTGCCTCATGTACGGGAGTAGTGTGCTGGAGTGTTACTGCAGTATTTGCAAGAATGGACTTCTCATCCATACAGTTGGCACCTGATACTAAAATCTGTGGCCTCCCCAAAATGATCCTTCTTAACTGTGACATCTGAGAGCTGACAGTATAGCCCTTGTTTCCATTGTCTTCCTCAGATACCAAGCCAGCCTGCTCTATCATTTGTACACTGTGGAGTCAGTGAGGGATGTCTTCCTTCTCTGGACAAAGAAGAAATTTGTATACCAGGGGATACTTTTTCCAGGCTCATCTTGAATTTTATGAATAGCATGGAGGGAGTCCCATATCTGAAAGTATATGCTAACCTTTTTCTTGAGGCAGTCTAACACAAGTATTAGTGGAAACCCAGAACAGAGTAGTAAAGCCTGAACAGTAAAAGCAACTTGCCACTCAGTCTTTCTAGAATCCTTTCCTTACCATGTCCAGATACCATCTTCCAGTTGCTGCTCTTCAGGTCTTCCAGGCACTGCTCATGATTTCATGCTTAGAGTATAAGAACCCTGACAGACCTTTGCCTTTGCTTCTCTAAAACACTAATCTGATACACCATTCATCTCACTTTCATCTAGCCCACTGCTTCTGTCTCTTGTTCTACTAAATCCCCGACCATTCTCCTTTGCAACTAGTCTACAGCTTCTTCTTTCTTTTGTTTTTTGTCCCTTCTTTTTTTCCCCCATCTTTTCTTTCCTGCTCGGAGTACCAGTAACTTTTTCAGCCTGTAAGCCATCCTATTCAAACAAATTAAGCAAAAAAAAACTAGATTACAAATATATTTCATGTCTTTTTAGAGGTGATAGTGGCATTAGGCTGATAGTTTTATTTATTTATATTACTCGTGTTCCTTAAGTGATTTACTTAAATGTATTTTACTTGTAAGGTGCAATGGAGGTATTTGTATATGTTGTATCCCGTATAGGTGTACATATGCAGGAAGACAGAAGTATTTAGTTTTTCAGCTGGTGAGCATCATGTCTTGCAGAAAGGCATTCTGTGAGGAGATAGAATTTTAGTTTGTCTTTCTTAGGTGAAGGTAACATAATAAGCTGATGTTTTAATTATTTTTTTAAAAATAAATAATAATTAAATGCCACTGCAGCCTGTGCTTAAACTAATATAAACAAAACAAACAAGCAAACAAAACACTGTACAGTTATTTGGTTATCTGCTATGTGTATGTGTTAATAATGAATAAATGGAAAGACTGTGAGCTTTAAGGGACATGCATACGTACATGTTGATTTGAAATAAGAAAGAGGAAGATTAGAAAATACTCTTGTTTGCAAGGATTACTTTGAAGAAGGCAAAAAGAAAGGAGGGGAGGCATTCTGCCATGTAGTGCAGATGTGACACGAAACAGGAACAGAAAAACTTGAATGAGATCTGAGAAAGGCTCTGGGTGTACTGATGAGAGTGAAAGGAAAAGCAATAGGTAATAGGTGATTGACAGAGCACAAAAGGATGATAAATACAGAATAGCCTGTGGATAAGAGACGTGTTTTAAATATACTGTGCTGTGATCATAAAACCAGACAGGCAAGTGAGCATGAGATTGCATTTACCAAGGTGACTAATGACTACCACATCATCAAAGGCCTTAGTCATGAGAACATTGCAAGAATTTTGTGCTTTAGATGTTACGAGTGATGCTAATCCAAGAGAACAGAAATGCTGAGTGAAATCCTAATGTAAAGGCACTGATACCCTGCCATACTTAATATTAAAGGAAATTTGTGATTTTCTGATCTCTGAATTGTCCCTATTCCTCTCAGCTGTGCACAGAAATTCTCTAAGTCCTCTGTACTCATTATCCAACTTTCTTTGTAAAATTAATGAAGGAAGGAAATTTCTATAGTGTATGAGTTGGTTTTTCTCAGTTATTTTCTCATTTGTTATAAGAAATGGATAAGCTGGGGCAAGAAATTTAGTAGCCAGTTGTCCTGGTTTGAGTGAGAACAGAACTAATTCTGTTCAGTGATTTTACTTTTCAGCTCAATTCTTCTAACTAACTGCACTGTCTGAAGGTAGCAGTCTGTTTTCACAGACAGTGTCTGCTTCTAGCAGTGATAACACCCCATGGTTAGAGTTAGTACCAAGGGTTGGTGTGCAGACCAAGGCCACTGCTGGACCTTGTGTACCACATTGGGGGGTGCAGAAAAGTGAAAGGCTGCAGCTGCAGGGAGAAGAGGACAGGACAGGTGACCCTGAACTGACCAAGGAGGGATTCCAGCCCATATACTTCATATTCGTTATAAAGCTGAGGGATCTGAAGGATCTGTGGCTCTTCTCCCCTCTTGGACCTCTTTGCCAACTTTACTTGGCTTGGCTCAGGTCCTCTTCCAGTTCCTTCCTCGGAACATCCAAGGAGGACTCTGTCCCTTCTGCCTTCGATCCTGGTCTTTTTGTTCCTGAATCTGGTACCAGAATCCAGCTCCCGAACACAGCTCCCGTCTGCTGCGGGGCCCAGTCTGGGACTGTCCTGGTGCCTGCCCCACAGCATCAGTGGTGATGGTGATGTAATTGCCATCAGGGGGGTTGGGTTCGATACTGGTTTTGTATATATTTATATATAATCCATTTTTATAATTATTAATTTTCTTTTCATTAAAGCTGTTCTAGTTTCCTTTTCTAATCTCTGTCTCTCTCCCTTACTCCCTTTCTCTTCCCCTTTGGGGAGGGAGGGGGGTTTACAGTATCTGTTATAGGTCTGAGGGACCGCCCTGACCGTGGCAGCTGTGAAAGAGTTACAGAATTCAAGTGGAGCAATACTGGAATTGTATTTGATCCCTACTTGTGACAGAATTCCTGTGTGATACTGTATTAATCACATCCTCCTCATACTGAGTGATATAGCCAAGCTACCTGCCTAACCTTGAAGACCCCCTTAGAGTCTAGATTTGGTTGTTACACAGACAACTGTAGATGAAGACATGGGGACCCTTGCTTTGTATGCTGTGCTAAGTGGAATGGTGATAATTTGAACCTGTAAAAGTTAACAGACTCATCTGAGTAATTTTTTTAAGTTAGATTCAGCTCATAGGTATCTTTGAGGTAGATGGGTGTCTACATGTGAGCATTTGTTATAATGGGAATTTGCACCAGACTTGAGTATGACTAAGAGAATTTAGAATCACTTGTCTGACCAAATGCTGATGTGGAATTTGGGGTGAGTTGAGTTGCTTGCTCAACTATCCTGGCAAGACCTCAACTGTAGCTTGCACACAGGCATTGTCTATACCTTGGGCTTGAATCAGTTCCCCATGATTAAGGTTCTAGTGCTATTCTAGATTCATTGGCAATAAATGCCTGACCTTTAGGTGCTTATGCAGAAGGTGCTGAGCTTTGGCGTCATAGTTGCCAGTCTCATGCATCCCAAGTGGCACTTACATGCCTCAGTTTAGATAGCTGGTCTAGCAACTAAACTTAAGAGAGCTAAATTCACCTTCAGTATTTTTGTTCTCAACAGTTTTGAGGTTTTTATCCAGTGGAGATGTATGCACATTTATTAGTATTTTTGAAAGTAAATAGCATAGGAATTGAAAGGCTCACAAAGAGATTAATAATTTTATTTCGTATTAACTAGTTAACACCATGAGTGAAGATAAAATTTTCTACATGCATGGGTCAATGAGTGAAACACATAAACTACTGAGCAGTTGTTAATTAAACACAAGCTGCCATGTGCATTGAATAAAGCAATAGTTGTCTGGGAAAAATTGTATTTTATTATGAGATTAAAATTTGCAACATCATACATACTTGCACATGGTAACTTCATATTGTGAAAAATCTTAATTAAGGCTATTCCAAAGGTTAGCTCTAGAAAAATCTTTAAAAGCTCCTACATTTTAGATGTAGGGATATTTATTTTTAGAGTAAATAAAGCCCTAAAAGTGGCCAGAATTTTCCCCATTACTCAGTTTCTTGTAATGTGTCATGAATCTGTTTTGCTTTTGATGTTATGTAGAACTCATAAACTCATACCACAGACAAACCACTGAGCCCTGAATTATTTTGTATGCTGTAATTATTCTGCTCGATTTCACTTCAACAGAAAACATTTTGGTGCCAAAGAGTGTGGTATGACCCAATAATGAAATACAAAGGAGCTTAATTTTCTTCTGGTGGAACTCACAAGAAAATTTTGGGGTTGAAAACTGAAAAATTAGATAAAGCTGAAACATTTTCCTGTAACATCTCAATGTAGCAATAAAATATGCACAAATTACTGAAATGCTTCTGTTGTGTAAAAAACATGTAGTTTTGATATTATCATTTTGACACAGTATGACTTCTGATATCCAGATAACACAATATAGTGCTGCATGTATATTTGCATTAACTCTGAACCTGTGCCTAAGGGAATCAGTTTGTGCTGTTTGCATAGCACAAGCAACAACAAAGTGAAATATTCAATATATTAAAAAAAAAAAAGTTCTTTTAAATAAGATATTTTATACATATGCTTCCCACCCCGTCTTGAAAATGAAATTCCCAGCTTTTCACATCTTAACTATTGAACTGCATACCCATTAAAGGAAAATAATTATATCTAAATAATTTTGTCTGTTAATTTCTACAGTTTATCTGGGAATCTTATGTCTAGTAATGTTTTAAGTCTTAAACCTAGAACTAGACAAGTAATAAGCAAACTGGAATGGAAGTTTGAGTGGCAAACAAGCAAGTCATAGCACAGACAGACACACAAAACTAACTCTTAACTAATAATGTCACATGGAGATTTGGGAAATGAACGGTGAGGTTATACTAGAGTTATTGCAGGGACCTGAGGAGATAAAGACTAAAAATAATGTGTTGGGAGGGACAGGACATTATGGAAGCTTTTGATCATTGGAAAACATCCAAATCCATCTCAAATCCATTTGAAATTAAATATTTTTACAATATTTTGGAATACTCCATTATTCTGTAGTTCTGTATGGACATTAATTTAAAGTACATTACATGATGTGTCTTAAGTCTTCTTTACAGCATGTCAGCACTACAGATGTGTCAGCCTTTCAAGGATGTAGAAAAATATCATCTCTGGTAGGTGTAACTTATTAACAAAAATCTTTACTGGTATGGTAGTAGACCATTAAAAAAGCACAGACTTTATAGTTGTCTATTAATTTCTTTGAAGAAGGTCTATGGATGAATCTGTAGTTTTGCCTGAATTCATGAAACTCGTACTAGGAGACATTTGCCTATTTATTATGCCAGTGTACTAGTACTCCAGCAAAATTTAGCCATAACCTTCTGCAGAGGCAATATTCACGTTTTCTTACTTATTGAACAATTTTGTCAACTGCTGATGGAATATACATCAAAGAGTGATTTTTTTTGATTCTGCAAAGGTAAAGTTGGGGTTCAGTCTCACCATCACCCAGAAGTAATCTGAATTGAGAACTGATAGCAATCTGCAAATATAAATCCCACTTTATGTTTGTTTCTTTGTTTGTTTAGGTTTTGGGTTTTGTTTTTTTTTTTCAATTTATTGCCTCTTTATACATTTGAGAAGAAATATAATAATGAAATGGAAGAATTTCATATTTTACTCTAATAGACTCAAGTCAATGTCTTTGACTTTAGTTTTTACACAGCTCCTGCCATGCTAATCAAGTATATGAGATGGCACTGGCCTGTCAAAGGGACACTTACCTTAGTTAGCTCTTGTGGATAGCTAAACATTTGTAGAGAAAGATTAAAAGCACTTCTTAAATGATGAAGATTTGAATCTAACTATAAATCCTTTAGAAAGGATGTTCTGATGCATTCTCACATGTAAATTATGCAAGAAGATGAAGTCATTAAAGCATGGGGAAAACCCAGACAAGACATGAACTGAATGGAGAAGGAAAGAGACTACTTCTTAGTATGAAGTGGCATTATTTTCACATCCTTTAAATGGGTATTTTATTGACTTCTAGTTTAACTTAACAAGCTACAAATGATTTGAAAGTATGTAAAATACAGGCATTTCACACATTAACGTGTGTTCTAGCCTACTAATGCAGAGCATAGTATCCTGATCTGGTTTTTTAAGAGATGTCAAATAATAAAAACATACTTCTATGTAACCTTTTCTTGGCTTAGAATAGGATAACATAGGAGCCAAGCAGAAAGTCTTCCGGTGTTCGCCAAGGAAATTTTATGGCTTGTTGGACTGTGTCAAAACAGCATGGAACACATCTGAGACATGAAGATATTGAGCAAAACTGCAACAATAAGTAAATACAACAAACTGTCTCAAGAAATAATCTGTGATCTAGGTACCTAGTGTTTCCATTCTGTTTGCTTCTGCTTTGTGAATATGTCCTAGGGATGCCAAATTTAACTTAAAAGAATGACAAATGACAAAAAACATGTTTCTAATCATGGTGTTTTGAATAGCTACCAGTTGAAAGTATTCAATCTTTTTATTATCCTGTTTAATTTCTAGGTGAAAGGACTGCAGGAATCAGCCTTCAAAGGCTTAGCACAGAGTGTTTGCCTTCAGGCACACCTAAGATTGTTTTCAACTTGCCTTTTCTCTGAGCTTTCATGTTTCCATCACAGAGTTAAACAGTATGCCAGAGAACATCTGTTCCTTATTTGTTGTGCTTTTGCTATTTCATATTTTCATTGCATTAGAATGTTTACCTGATGACTCTGAAGATAGTATTATCAATATTAACTGATACAACAGTTTACTACTGTGGCTTCTTCTTGCTCTTCTTACTTTCATGTAATTGTACTCTCATTTTCTAATCTTCCCTGTTTATAAAAATTCTGTCTTCTATATGGAACACCACTATCAGAAACACTGTCATCAGGTATAACTGGGCTATATGCTAAAATACTGGCTTCCTTAAATTCAGTAGCACAAATCTTTAGCTCATTTCCCTAGTTTTCTCCTCACATGCTCCTTTTCTTTTGTATGGAAATAAATAGGGGAAACATCTCTCTTGAAAGCCCAAGAACCAACCTAAAATAGGCAACAGAGAACATAATTTTATGTGCTTAAGAGTTACAGGTACTTACACTTCTCAGCACATGTGTGAGCCATTTATTCTGAATCCTGAAACCACGATCACTTGGTGGTGCAAGAGACATATTCCTTTACCTAGCTCCGGGTAAGTGCGATCGTAAAGCAAATTGTTCTTGTACAGTCTCCTGTATTGAGTTAGTGTGGCTTTTTACATCTAGTAAGTTCTGGCCCACACAAATTTCAGGCATTTTGAAGCAATGCTTGATATGCTCTTTGTGCTCCCCTTTCTTCCTAGTGTTCTCCTTTCCCCTTCACAAGGCAGATCAATCTGAGACACAACTGAAGAGAAAACTCCCACTTCATAATACTGTGACTCCATTAGCAGGGTTACTTAAGAAACTGGGGGACAAAAGAGCTGAGGAAGCCCACAACACAGGCACTAGAGTCCTTCCTGACCAGAGGGCAGTCCTGTTGCACCTGAATGCCCTCAGGGTCTGGGGTAATTCATCATAGGGTATGTCAGTGGTTGCAGACAAGGCATGGGGATGAATCAGGTCCAGGGTCCATCCAGTGAGTCCAGACAGGAGATGAGGCCAGAGGTTTAGGACTTGAGACAAGGATACAGCAATGTCCATCCACGGGACATGACAACGTAGTTCAGGTAGGAGCAGCTGCCCAGGCCTGAGCTTAAATAGTGCTCTTGGGGCCTTTGGGTGAAGGTGAGGAGATCCCAGATGACTGTTGTTCAGAAATTCAGAAATAAAAAAAAATCCTTTATGTTCATTCAGGTAACTTGTCATATGAAGTGTAGATGAGAACTGTCATACTCAACCACCCTGACTGGTAAACTTCATGAGATTAATGAGGAATAAATAAGGTGACTCAATCAGATATTTTAATGTCATTAACTTTGCACATATTTGATACAGTCAGTCTACATACATAGAAAAAAATTTTATGCATGGCATTTTATGGTGCTTTTAAGTTGTAAGCCATGAACATTTCAGACAAATTGGCCATTTTCTTAGTTTCTAACTGCCTGGGGTATGTTTATTTTATTAAGTGTTTCTTTTAACAATGAGGAGGTAAACATGTAGGTATCTTCAAATGCTAGCCTGATAATTAGAGAAAAAAAAAGTGGTAATAATGAGGCAAGTTTAGACACAAAAAGTTAGCATTATGTGAGCAAGTAAGTATGCTTTTGTTTCAGAAAGAGATTTTCTTGCCAACAAATTCAGCTGGATGCAGTTTAATAACTTTTCATATCTGTATGAATTATATTGTTGCAAAATTTAACTTACATGCCAAGGTGTTGAAAAAGTAATTTTCAAGTATATGTCTGTGAGCAGTGGCTAATTTTGGTTTTTTAAAGGCCTTACTGTAATGAACATTGGTAACCTGTATTGTATATTAGTCCCTTAACCACTTAATAAATGGCCTGTTGGCTAATTGCAGCTTCATAATCCTGTTCAACAGTGTTAATGATCTCCTTACAGCATGAGTGTTAGTGGTCAGTGAAGTGCTAATACATGCTGAGGTAATCCCATTTTGTATTTCCTTGGCTAGCATACTGTCCTCTCAGGTGTCACTGTGTTGACAGCACTGAAAATTGCTTTAACATGAGGTAGTCAGCTCCACTTAACAACTGAAAGGAAAAGGAGTTCTGGAAGCTTTCAGAAGGTCAGCCGACCATGCAAAGATGTACAGAGACAACTAACCAGCATGGTCTGACTGGAGTAATTTGTGGTTTGCATGTCTTCCTATCCTTCCATCCATCTGTAAACCATGATAGCTGAAAAAATAACAGCTTGGGGAAGAGTTGCTTTTGCAGTTGCTGCAGAATGCCAAAGCAGGAAAGTTTGTGCCTGATTAGCTTATGGAATAAGCAAATCAGAGAATTGCCTGCCTAGAGGAAGAAGAAACACAGAGTGCAGAAGAGTTTCACATTTGTGATAGCAGTGACTGCAGCATCTGCCTAGACAGGTCAGGCATGGCACTAAGTCACTTCTCTCCTTCACTCTCTTTAAGTAGTTCAGTGAAAATCTCTCACTCCAGTAAAACAGCAAGGGTTGGGGTTTCTTTTGCCTTAGACTTCAGACAATGAGAGCAAGAAAAGACATGGAGGAAAGGGCAGTAATAAGGACAGACAGGCCTATTACATGCTGCAGTCCTTATATTGTCACCTTCCTGTCCCCATCCCTCAGTATTACATTGCCTTCCAAAAGTTAGGTATATGCTCTTTGCATTGTCAGAGGTTGAGTAAGTACAAGGGCGGTAAGGAGAGTAGAAGCAACATGCCGTAGTTATGTGTCACTAAAGATGACAGTTATTCCGATTTTCAGTACTGATTATTTGATTTTCTGAAGTTAAATTTCAGAAGTATTTGCTATGCTTATCAATTTCAGCAATGCAGTCTTCATTCATACCATTTTTCTGAAGGACTTTAGACCCTTGTTACTCATTTGAGGTTCTTACCTGGGAAACTGATAAAGATTCCATCTGGAAGTTGCTAAAAAACCTTTCCTGAATGAGTGTTGAGTGCACTCGTGATTTGGTTGCTCCATATTTATTTATTTCTATTTAATAACAAAGTTACTTAATTTGCATGCTTTGCAAATGCCATATTCATCAGTTACTGGATAGTGAAATATTTTGAGACAGGCTGCCATAGTTGCTTTTTAGTAAAAATTCAAGGATCATATCCTTGAAGTTTTAAAAACAGATCAGAAAAAATTATGAGAGAGGTATTGCTAAATGTTATCTTGGTAAAAGAACAACCATTTAATAGACTTCTCTAATAAGGTTTTCACAATCAAGAGTTCTGCTACTTTTAAACTGTTTTTCAACAGGAAACATAGCAATTTTTTTAAAATCAACACTGCTGAATATTGTTGTACGTGTAGAAAAGCTGTATGACAGGGCTGGCAGAAAATAATTAATATAAAGATATATTGCTACACGTTACTTTTTCTATTCCTTCTCACAATGTGCAGACTTCAACTGTTCATTTACCATCTCATAATATTCAGAAGCGGAATACCCGATGTATCATCATCCCTTTCAGTTCTCTCACAAACCGCATTGTGAGGCTGCATTCCGTGAGTTTCAATAAGGTCAAATACTGGGTCCTGCACTTGGGCCACAACAACCCCCAGCAGCGCTCCAGGCTTGGGGAGGAGTGGCTGGAGAGCTGCCAGGCACAGAAGGACCTGGGGGTGTTCATTGACAGCTGCCTGAACATGAGCCAGCAGTGTGCCCAGGTGGCCAAGAAGGTCAACTTGTGAAATTGGCCTTGGCCCAGCAATCCAGCCTATCTAGATCCCTTTGTAGAGCTTCCCTACCCTCAAGCAGATCGACACTTCCACCTCACTTGGTGTCATCTGCAATTTTACGAAGGGTGCACTCTATCCCCTCATCCAAATCACTGATGAAGATGTTAAACAGGAGTGTCCCCAGTACTGAGCCCTGGGGGCACCACTTGTGACTGGCAGCCAACTGGATTTAACTCCATTGACCACAGCTCTTTGGACTCGTCCCTCTAACCAGTTTTTCACTCAGGAGTGTGTATGCCCATCCAAGCCAAGAGCAGTCAATTTCTCTAATAGAAGGCTGTGGGAAACGCTGTCAAATGCCTTGCTAAAGTCAAGATAGACAACGTCCACAGCCTTGCCTTCATCCACAAGTGGATGTCATAGGAGATCAGGTTTGTTAAACAGGACCTGTACTTCATAAACCCATCTTGACTGGGCCTGATCACGTGGTTGTCCTTCATGTGCTGTGTAATAGAACCCAGGATGATCTGCTCCATCAGCTTCCTTGGTACCAAAGTCAAGCTGACAGGCCTGTAGTTACCCAGATCATCCTTCCATCCCTTCTTATATATGGGTGTTATGTTGGCTGACTTCCAATCTGCTGGTACCTCCCCAGTCAGCCAGGACTGACAATAAGTGATGGACAGTGGCCTGGTGAGCACCCCTGCCAGTTCTCTCAGCACTCTCAGATGTAACCCATCTATCTCCATAGATTTATTAATATCGATACTGAGGAGCATGTCATGGATCATCTCCTCCTGAATTATAGGGGGGGCATTGTGTTCCCAGCCTGTCTCTTGGCTTGGGGGAGTGACTTTCCCAGTCACTCAGTGACTCCAATCAGTGTTTTCATTACTAAAGACTGAGGCAAAGAAGGCATTAAGCACCTCAGCCTTCTCATCTTTTGTTACCATATTTCCTCCTGAATCCAGTAGGGGTTGGAGGCCTCCCTGGCCTTTCTTTTAATATTAATGTATTTATAGAAATTTTTCTTACTGCTCTTCACCTCTAAAGCCAGATTAAGTTCTAGTTCAGCTTTTGACCTTCTAATTATATCTCTGCATGACCTGAAAACATTCTTATACTCATTATGAGTCATCTGCCCCTTCTTTCAGAGCCCATAAACGCTCCTTTCTTCACTGATTTTAAGCCAAACCTCCCTATTTAGCCAGGCCAGTCTTCATCAGCGTGGACTTGTCTTGCAGCACGTGGTGATTACCTACCCCTGTGCCTTTAAGATTTCCTTCCTAAAAAATGTCCAGGCTTCTCGGACTCCTACATCTTTCAAAACTGACTCTCAAGGGATTCTATCAAGTGACCTCTGAAACAAGTCAAAGTCTGCCTTTCAAAAGTCTAGAGTGTCAGTATTGCTGCCCCCCTCCTAATGTCTCTAAGAAGAGAGACTAATAATTTCATGGTCACTATGTTGTTGCTCTTTCTGAAACAAAATAAAAGAAAACAAAGCAAAACAAAGACACACACACAAACAAACAGAACAAAACAAAACAAAACAACAGAAAAGAACAAACCACACACAGAAAAAACCCCAACCAACCAAAAAAAACTCCACGAAAAACAAACTGACCAAACATCCCGGGCCTCAAGGCATACTACAAAATGGTTGTTTTTTACAGTCAAAGTGATACTTAAGATTATCTAACTCTACTACATTTCTGCTGTCAATACCATATATTTCCTTCTCAATTTCATCTATTTGTCATTTTGGGAGGAAAGTGTATGAAATCCCTAATTTATTGATCCTGACATTCTTCCTCATTATTTTCTTATTTCCCTTCTTCTCCTTTTCCTCGCTTTTATAGTCCAGCTGACATCATATACTATGGAATATCCCTTTGGTCAGTTTGGGTCAGCTGTCCCAGTCATGTCCCCTCCCAAGATCTTGTCCACCCCATCCAGCTGTGGGGGGAAAGTTGAAAGACAGCCCTGGTGCTGTGCGAGCCCTGCCCA
Organism: Todiramphus chloris collaris; assembly: GCA_025345505.1. Classification (NCBI taxonomy): domain Eukaryota; kingdom Metazoa; phylum Chordata; class Aves; order Coraciiformes; family Alcedinidae; genus Todiramphus; species Todiramphus chloris. Next base: position 34,261,168 of record JANVCC010010406.1, read on the forward strand.
GCAGCAGCCACAACACGGGTGTGTTGTCAGCACCTTTCCAGCTCTCGATGCAAAGCACAGCACTGGGAGGGCTGCTGTGGGGAAAATTAACTCCAGCTCAGTCAGACACAATACAAAGCTAAAGTTCAGTTGTGAACTGTAGCATATTATGTGTTTTACAGCAAGAAGCAGCCTACACCAGAGATTATTTTAGAACATAATCTAGATTTCTTCAGTGATTGTACTTCAATAGCTACAGCTCACACCACATGCAGAAATGAATGAGCTCTAAAATGCAGGCCATGCAAAAGACAGTATCCTTACCTATTATTAAAAGGGGCCCATTTCTTCATATGGCAATTGTTATTATGATAATGGTCAAGACAAAAATTGAAAACAATTTAGTTATTTTGGAAGAATTTCACTTGGCATTAATGTTGCTTTCAGAAAGTCACTCTTTCTGAAAGGATATGAAAGGATAAAAGTATATGTCAAGGTATCTGTATAATATAATAACATAAATAGTATAATAAATAATATAAAATATAAAATAAATACTATAATAAAATAAATAATATAATAGAACCTAAAAATAGAATCTGTTATCAGATTTCTGTTATTAAAAGGGCTATGAATTCCTTTACAAACACATTGCTTCACTCATTGCTCCAGATTCCAGGGTGATTTAGTTTAAAGACCACTGTATATGTAGTTATTTACAGTACAGCATGCCAATATTGTTTAATTTAGATACATTCCTTCAAAGCCGCTGTAATACATCTTTGGTGAGTTATATTGAATTTGATAAAATTCAAGAAAATACTTGCATGTTAAACACTAAAGTAAGCATTAGCCATTGATAAACACACTGATATTTAAAATGCTGTCATTTTAAAAAATTTTTGAGAGATATGTTCTTTACATCCAGATGTCAAGGAGCATGGAACAGTTTAAAACTCAGGGGTTTAAAACTTAGGGGTTTTTATAAGCATCTTCCCTTCTCTTTGACTTGAGGCCTCTCAGAATTTTGGTTTACCTGTACAGCCTCTGAAGCTAGTGAAAATATGATTCTTGAATAGAAGTTACAGTAAAATAAAGCAATAATCAATCTCTTACTTTGAAATATTTTTCTTTATGTTTAGTTGGGATTTACCTATCTTTTCTGCAGTTAAGGAAAGATGATCCCTAATCTTAGAACTTCTATTTCTTTCTTTTTTCCAATTTCAGTATGTTTAAGTGCGAAACTCTAGAATTCATGTTGCTTCATTGCATGAGGACTCATGAAGAGCTCAGAATACCCAGACTGAAATTTCCTCACCCCTATTCCTCTCTGCTGTGTGTGAAGGATATTAGCATATTTTCAGCAGCTGTGACTTTCCTTTGGTGTTGATTGTCAACATTTAATCATGATGCATGTGGTAAAATGTGCCTTATTTGTGTATTTCAAAACAGCAGCTATAATTTTTCTTTGAACAAGATGCTAAGGTACTACTTAGGGGTTTTTTTATTCTCAATAGAAATACACTTTTCTACCAATGAGATTTATGTTTTATTTTAGGCTTGTAAAATGATCTGTATTTGTTGACTTAAAGTAGGGTATTTTGTCTAATACAGCAACAGATTTTCATTTGATTTCTGTAAGTGTTCTTTTGATTAAAACCCCTATTTGTAGAAAATGTTGGAAGATGTCAAGCTTGTTTGACATGTAAAAATTTTATAGTTAACCTAGTCCTATCAAAGAAAACAGCAAAGGAGTGGTTTTAAGCCTAACAGAGCACTATCAATGACAGATGAAATTATAAATACCGTGTAAAACTTTGGGATATTTTAAAATCAGCATGTAGAACATGAATTAGAATCACTTGCCCTAAAAACCTTGATGTTTTTGTCAGTTTGTGTACCTGCCTGCCTGAGACTTAGAGCTCCTGGACTGCGTAATATCTGCACAGGGTAAAAACCTCCCAGGTTTCTGAATGTATAAGGTTTTCAAGTTCCTGTGCTTCTTAGCTGTCAAGACTCCAAAGACTTGTGGCTGGATATTAAGAAAATTCTATTTTTTATTTCTTCCAAAAGAGGCAATGGGAGAGTTGTTTTTTTTTTTTAATGCCTTCCCTCCCTTACGTAGTGTCTCCTTGATTTGGTCTCCCAGGAAATACCTTGAATATTTGTTTTTCAACTCAAAAAAACCCTAGATTTATTCATAGGTAGGGATCATTCTTGTGCAAGTTAAATCGAACAGGAACATCAGAGTAATGAAGCTGTGGTCCTGCATGTCAGCCCAGATAGAAGAGTTCCTTGCAGGTTGCAGGGCTAATATGCACAAGACCCCAGCACAGGCAGGAGCCTTGAAGGTAGGAAATGTATTCAGCTGCTGCATGGAGCAGACTGCAGAATCTGATCATCATACAAGTGGTATACAAACAAACAAACAGATAAGTGACAATAACAAGATCTAAATCTCAGAAGTATAAATCTCAGAAGTTTTTTGACAAAAACAACATGAGACACGTCTTTGCCAAATAGCTTGCTTACACACAAATCATAGATATCTCTTTCTGTCCTGTTTACTGATACATAAGCTTAAGGCAAGACAGCACCAAGCCTATACAAACTTAATCACTTGTAGTGTGTATGTACATTTCTGTAGCACATATGTTCATATATAAACACAATTTCTTCTGAATTTCTTTTCAGAGGTGATTTCTTTCTGCTTCTAGTATGGTAAAATCATGCGTTAGCTACTACAGATCAACAAAAGGTCAGCATTATCAACAAATAAAAGTCCTGATATCCTTGTAGCCAAAAGGATTCCAGGTTTTAAATAAGGAAATTAGTGCCCATTCTATTTATTGTTGAAATCATTAATGTGTTAAGAACTTTTTTCTCTTTTATAGGACTTCTTTCCTATTGCCAGAAAAATTTCGTTCTGCATATGAAATATTCAATCCCTCAAATTCACTGTTATTTCACATGTGTCTATGACATTAGGTTAGAAATGCTTTGAAAGTTTTCTGTACTAAAAATTCTTATTATAATATTTTACTTTCACTTTTTTAATTGTGTTTTGACTCTGTTTTAAGCACTTGAGTTTCAACTGCTGTCATTTGTTTAAAGTTGTTGTACAGTCCCTGGTGGAATTCTTTTATGAAAGTAAGTTTCTTAGGTAATATCTTTTTCAAAATTAAATGCGTATCTTCCTCCAAAACAAAAGCAAAGTTATCCATATTGGAATTTGAAATAACAAATGAAGAGATATTACTGATACTGTTTTGAAGTGGATGTTTGCTGATATGAGAAAGAAACAATGCAACAAAGCAGACAGGATGCTGAAGTCTGATATGATCATGGAAAGTACCTAAGGAGAAACAAAAAAACATGAAAGGAAGGTTAACACAGGAAAAGATGACTAAAGGCTTTGAACTGTGAAGCAGATGAAAGTGTATGGAAAAATACCTGACTCTGACATCTGTTTCTATTCTTACCACAGTAACCTTACAGATCTTGAATTTTGGCAGGTCACGTAGACCTTATTGATGCATATAAAGGAGATAACTTTTAGTGTGGAGCTAAAACTCTTCCTAAAGCATAGGATGAGAAAGGACCCCAAGAAGTCATCTAGTACATCTTCACTTTGAAAGAAATTAAGTTGTAAATAAAGCATTCCTGATATTTATCTAACCAACAGATATGGCTTATGACAGCAACATGCATGACAAGCCCATATGAAGATACATGATATCCTGTGAATGCTTACCATGACTGGATGGCTGGTTTTTTGAGTCACAGTATAATGATCTCAAGTAAGTCCATATACAGGAAATACTCTGACTGGAATCTTAGGGTGTATCTGAGCTAAGTTATTTTTAAAAGCTTCCAACAGCATATATTTCACAGCCTCTTCAGCAGTCTACCAGCTTCAATTAGTGTGTGAAAGTGTGAACAGGCTGAACAATCCCAGCTCCCTTAGCTTATCCTTGTAGCAGGATAATTATGTTAAAGCTGTTTTAAAAATTAACTGTATTAGGAGAAGTGTTGACAGCAGGCCAACAGAGGTCATCCTTCTCCTCTCCTCAGCACTGGTGAGGCCACACCTGCATTACTGTGTCCAGTTATGGCCTCTCCAGTACAAGGAGACATGAAAATCCTTGAAAGAGTTCAGTATAACATGAGGATCATTATGGCACTGGAGCACCTCTCATATGAGGAAAGGCTGAGTGACCTGGGACTGTTTAGCCTGGAGAAGAAAAGGCTCAAGGAGAATCTCATCACTGTAAAAATACCTGAAGGCAGGGTGTAAAGAAGGTACATCTGGGCTATTTCCAGTTTTGCCTAGTGACAAGACAGGAGGTAATGGGCACAACCTGAAACACAGGAGGTTCCTTCTGAGCATTAGGAAAAAGTTTTTTACTATAAGAGTGATCTAGCACTGCCCAGGTTTCCTAGAGAGGAGTAGAGTCTCCCTCCTTGGAAATATTAAAAAGCCATCTGGGCAGCTGGCTCTAGGCTTCTCTGCTGAAATGGATGTGTTGGATCAGAAGACCTTCACAGGTCCCTTCCAACCTCAATTGTTCTGTGATTAAAAATCAGACTACTGCTGTTTTGTAAAGTTCTGTGTGTTCGAACACTAAAGAAGAAAGCAAGTACCAGTAATGTTCAGAAATGCTACCATCTTGTGGTGCCTTAAATGACCAAATACCCTGAGAGCACTCTTTCAGTCAACTCTTTACCCACATAGTATATAATTACATGTAGCATCTACATGCCTGCTAAAAAAACCCTTTCAAATTAGTATTGTGATTCCTTAGTGCTATTTTAGTAATTTCTTTCAGCATATTAGGTTGTTTTGGTTGTGAAATGAAATACTTTTTAATTACAAAGCAAGAAGTTATAAGCGATTATAAATGATGTATGGCATATAAAAGATTTGTTTATGAAACAAAAGACTGTTTTGAAGTGTTCTATGATGCTTAGAAAAGAGCCTCAAAGCAGAATTAAAAGATTATTTGCTGTGGAGAGCTTCCACTTGATATGCATCTTTCAAGATTATGTGGTAATATGAGTGTAGAGACTTGATATCAGCTCATATTTATAATGCTTGGTAAAGACTTTGTCCCCAGTGATTTTATACTTCCACTAATATGCCCTGGTGTCTTATGACATGTAACTTTTCTATCTATCATTTCTCTGGCACTAAGTGTTATGCCTGTATCTGTTTACATTATTGTTCTTGGTTATTTGAGAGATTTTTTTATTTCATTAGAGAAGATACATTAAAAATATATTTTACAAAAAATTTATATAGTTTGGGGTTCTTGATTACAATGTACAGAAAATTAAGCCAAGAGCTCCTAATATTACAGCTAAATATGATTTATAGTTAAAATTACTGTGCTGGCAATTTCACTTGATTTAAAGTGCAGTGTAGTTTACTGGAAGCAGTATGCTATATTAGGTGCAGTATTTATCATTCAAGTGCACTATTATATCTGATAAAACCCTGTGTTATCTTAGAATTTTTTTCAATAGGTTCATAAATATAAGATTAAGCCTGCTTTCTAAAAATTCCTGTCACCTGTAAACTTGAAGTATTCTTCTTTAGATCAGTAGATCATAATTTTAAGTTTATAAAAATAACTTTCTTTTAAAATCAGGCTATGAATAAGTTATAGAGCTTCAGGTGTCCCTCTGAAACATTTCTTTGGTAGGTTGCATGAATATTTCCAGTTACATTTTATGCTTATCATCACTTCTATTATGTATATTTTTTTTTCTGTTTGGCATATGTGCAAGTGAGTAAGCTACTGACTTAATTGTGCATTGAAGAATAGACTTGTTGTCTTATGCTCTTCATTATTTTGATTTTTTCTAAAGAAGTGTTATGTTGAGAAGAAATTGAATGTAGAGTGTAAAAGGGTGAAAGAGAAAGGAGGAAATAACAGAGAGACAGACAGTGTTCTGTAGTACATCTGCATGAAAAAAATCACGACAGATAGGTTACCAGACTTTTCTCTGAGCTTTTGGGAGCTCTGTAAATGTTGCAAACTTAATTAAGGGTATTGGTCAGCAGTTATATAGGGATAGTCCTTATAAACCTTAATGGTATACGTGTTCAGAAGGGTGCATGTGTGTGTATTTAGATAAAACTTTAGATGGTAGGAAAACCAGAAATATTTTGTTTACAGTAGCCAGTTCAGAGTGGTCTCAAGACCATGTCATGATCTGAAAGCTGCTGACGTTTTGAAAATAAGGCATCACCTTATAAAATGAGCCCTAGGTAAGCCCTATTGTTTTGTGTATTAGAAGACCACAGTAGAAGTATTTGGAGGAACCACTATATACAAGAGTCATGAGTAACTTCTTGACACATGGATGCCCAGAAGCTGAGAGATCATAGCAAGGCAGAAGAAATTTGTTGCCTCAGTCAAAGGAGATTTTTGGGTGATCTACAGTCACATGTTGAATTCAGTCTATTAGGCTGCCTTGGACCCTTCTGAAACCCATACTGTGCTGAGTATTCTTCCTAGTCCACAAACAGCCAATTTTGAAGAATAAGAACTTGGAACACTGGTTTTTTTTGCAGAGCTTGGATTTTCTCACTGCATGCTCAGAAACATTGTGTCTCATGGTAGAGAGATGTCAACATGCCATAGATATTTACAGTAGGCTGTCCAATTCTGTTTAATTTACTAGCTTCTAGATCTCAAGCAGCCCATTTCCAGTGGCTGTGTTAGGTCTTGTCACATACAATTCTCATAACTTGCAATGGCAGAAGCACCGTGATGGTTCTAGAGAGATGCACTGAATGATCAAGGGTTACAGGCCTTTTTGATTATAACCAAATTTGTTAGTTAGATTGTGTCATATGTTAGGTAATGAGCTTGGTATCATGATAAGACTAATTTGATTATCTTATGTTTTTAGAGCAAATATTGCATACTCAATTTTGTTGAAATAATTGCTGGAGGATATTTGAAATTTATTTCTCTATTGTAAAGTAATTTTATGTGTAAGCTTTATAAATGTATTTCACTAGAAAACACATTCTTGTATATCTTTCTTGTCAAAGGAATATAGAAGTGTGCAGGTTCCTGCATGAAATATAGAGCTTCACATACTATTTCTGGATGAAATCCTTCATTCATGAGATGCATTTTCTGATGCTTGAAAGTTGCAGTGATTTGTATAACATCATGAAAAACAATAATTCTAGTAAAGTGCAATATTGCATTTCAATGTATATCGGTGAAACTATGATGTAATTACTAAATAAAAAGGATCACCCAATTTTACTACAGAATGCCTTCAGTTAGCAGAATGATTCACAGATACAGTGAAATCTAAATCTAAATGCAGCTTTTATTTCTTAGTAATTTCTGTATCAAATCCACATTCAAGCTTTCAGGTTTCTGTTTCAAAATAAGCATTTTCTTTAACTTTTGTGCAGTTGATCACAAAATCTATAGTGTATGGGACACTTGGTGATGCTCTGCAGAGAGCTGGTGGATTTTATGGTGCTGGCCCTCCTCTGATTTCCAACTGCTAAACGGCATTTAAAACATTAAACCAAAAAAAGGTGTTAATTTTCAGTGCAAGTAGTTGCTGTACAGCAGTTTCACAAATACCAGTTCATGAACAAGTTGATCTGCACATATTAGTCACTGTATGAGAGCAGAAATGGTATATAAAATAATCTCACTTAAAATGTGTCTCACTTTAGGGGAAAAGTTTAAAACACACTGTTCTCAAGCACTGCTATTACTTGTATGGTGTTTTCATTGTAGTCATCTTTTACTTCTCATGCTGAAACAGGACACTTTTTAGTTCTTACTTGTTTTTCTTTCTTGATCTGTAACGTGCCCGATTTCCTCTTCTCACTCCTATTCCATTTCTGCAACTCCCAGATCATGTAGACTTTGGCTTCTGAGCTAAGTCTGCTATAAGTTTGCCAGTTCATTCTCTCTTTTGGCAGCACTTAAGATAGAAACCACAGTTAGACCACCGAGTCAGTCATTTCACACAGCCACTGAATAGCTGCCAGATGGTACTAATATTCAAGCGGGTTGAATAGCTAGCATGAATTTGTCTTGGTAGTTATTTTAAAAGTTACAATGAGAAGATTAGAAATTTAATAAAAACAGGTATTAAATATTTTAAATGTGCATTATGAATGCAGATTACTGAGATTTTCTGCTTAACTATTCCCCCATGTTATTTTAATTAAGTCATATTTTTCTACATGAAAATACAAGTTCAGAAACAAAATAAACAAACAAAAGAAAAACAGTACCAAAAACCCCAAAGCAAAACAGCACAAATAATGCAAAACTGAAATCACTCCCAGAACTCTTTCAGAAACCTCTTCCTTATGTGTTTCTGCAAACAAGAAATGAAGTTAGCAAAAGTCAAATGAAAAGAACTACTGTCTCAGAGCCTCAGAGTACACTGGTTCTTTGCATCATTATCCCTGGGCCTCTGGTCTTCTTCCAGAGTCAAGTCAGAGAGGTTGAGAAGAAAAACTCTCAGTCTGTCAGGGTTTAAAAAAAACCCAGTCAGCTATGGCTGCAAGGCATATTGAAAAGAGCCTGAATATGGACAGCTGAAAAAATGTCAAGATTAATTTAATTTTCAATCCACTTTTGGATGAGAGTTTTTGTTTGTCACTCTTGATTACAATGAAGCCTTTCTCAATACACATCTTTTTTTTTCATAATGGTCTTCTGTTGACTCAGAAAATCATGAGTTTATCATTAATCCTATTATCCTCCCCTAAGATGGTTTTCAAAGTAACCACATGTTTTTTATCACTTCAATTTTTCTATAAAATTGGATTTATCTCCTTTAACAACAATTTAGAAATACAGACATATTTATTAATTAGTATTGATAATGGATTAGTACTAAGCTCCCTTCAATTACCCAAAAAAGCTTTAGTCAGAGAACACACAAATGCAAGAAGGTTTAATCAGTTCCACATATATAGACCTTAGAGCTCTGTATAGATTTCTCGATCTAATGGATCTATAAAAATGTCTTCTCCAAAGGTTTTTCCCAGAAGAGGGCACTGTTGCCTGAGACACCATACGTGGTATAACCCATGCGAGCTGCATTCAGATATATATTTATTTAGTACTCATATTTAGTACACATACAGCCTGTATGTGGAAAAATAGCTTTCCTCAATTCGTTAAATTATCTTTTAAATTACACTTCTCTCTAAATGTATACTTTTTAGGGAGAGGCAAACCCGACGAATGCCTCTCGGTATCCCCTAACAGCAGAAAACTGTTTTCTATAAACTTTCAGAAGATAAAATGCGAGGCCCTTTCCTGCTCTTTGCAGTTCATGCTCTCCTGTCCTGTTCTAGAAGGTCATCCTGTGGGGAGTACACAATGGGTATAATCCCTGAATTTTTAAGGAGTACATTTAAAAAAAATGCTCTAAAGCATGTGTGTCCATTTTATTTCTCATGTCCATTTTATTTCTCATTTTATTTTTCATGAGATCTTCACTGTAAAGCATTTATCTTACTATCTGTTACAAAGAACTAGATATTTTTTTGATACTTTGTCAATAGCAGTGAAGAATAATCACTTCAAGAACAACTGTATTAGGAAAACTTTTTAAACGTCTCATGTAAGCCTTTTATAAGAGGGCATTGTTATGTGTATGTACTTAGTCTTCCACTGGCCATGCCTAAATAAAGATGAAGAGCTTTGAAGCAAAATCCATCTTTGCCAAATTATTAATCACATCTAGGATTTTTAGGTACGAATGGATTCTTAAAGACAAATATGAGTTTTAATTCATCAAATATTTGTTTAACTCCACAATAATTCAGAATAGTATTACCTTTTGTGGTTTAATTCATGAAACTGTAAATTACTTCCTTCATTCCATGATGGCAGAGACCAATTTTCAGGTCAGACAGAAGAAAAAAATATGAGTAGGAGGTAACTGGTTGTCTTACCGTGATTCTCACAAAGTGTGTTTGTGCATAACCTGGAAGGAAGTCCACAACTTGCTTATGAAGACTTTCCCCATAAAAGAGTTGGTCAACTTTAAGCAGAATAGCTGTCATCCCTGTTGTTCCATCATAGTCTAAAAAAAAAATCCAAAATTTTATAGCAAGTAAGAGTGTATGTGAGTCTTGTATGACATTTGGAGGGATTTAGTGAAAATAAAATGTTATAAATAATAAATAATAAAAATAATAAATTTAAAAAAAAAAAATTTGTACCGTTATCTGTCCTATCCACTCAGATGTCATTGTGTATAAGAGACATGATACTTTATATTGGAAGACTTAAAGTTACTTTCAGTGGTTTTATTCAATTTAAAATTTCCATTTTTACTAGGAATTTGGTATGGCTGGCAGCTGTCTTCCAGGTTTTCTTCACACTTTGCTCATTTTTAACATTGGTAAGATAGGGATCTAATGAAACCACAGTGACCATTACTTCAGTAAAAAGATGAACACACTTCCACAAAGACTGGTGGAAAAGGTGGACATAGACACATATGAGACTGTACTTGGTCTATATAAAGTCTAGTGGAGTTTTTGGTGTAGTGTATGCCTCAACATTGCTGTTTCAAGCCACAAACTGGATGACGGTTTGTCAGAGATGGTGACAGAGTGACATTGCCATGTCAGTGTGGACAGACTTCAAACCACAAACTGGACAACGGTTGGACCGCAAGTCCAGAAGTTAGAAGTTCTGAGAAATGCAACCCCATCCCTATGCATGTGCCCAGACTCGGGGCCTGGAAGACTGAGGGGTCTGGAGACCCCTGAAGACCACCTAAGACCCCTCAGAGATGGTGTTGGATATGTGTGCCACTACCAGGTGGTGCGTGTGGTTAAACAGAACAGTCCCGATATAAGAACAGGAACCACCAACATCGGATGGAACGTTCTCCCACCGGACCTGGAAACAAATCAGACTGACGGGATGCTGCAGATCCGTGGTGGTAGCTATTGCAACTGACCCTTTCCTTCCTTCCTTCCTTCCTTCCTTCCTTCCTTCCTTCCTTCCTTCCTTCCTTCCTTCCTTCCTTCCTTCCTTCCTTCCTTCCTTCCTTCCTTCCTTCCTTCCTT
>JANVCC010010406.1:34277241-34297040 GCA_025345505.1 Todiramphus chloris collaris
TTTCTTTCTTTCTTTCTTTCTTTCTTTCTTTCTTTCTTTCTTTCTTTCTTTCTTTCTTTCTTTCTTTCTTTCTTTCTTTCTTTCCTCTCTTTCTCTTTGCTTTGTGAACTTTTTGTTGGGCAAATAAAGTCACTTGTCACTTGATTCCGTTTTGAGTCTTAATTCTGTTCCTGAGAAAAGGAGCAAAATCTCACTCTGGTCAATGACCGGCACATGACAAGAAGCAAGCTTTTCTCAAGAAAAAAATGCGTTCTTTTGCTTGATTTAGATATCATCAGCAAATAATGTATTACCAGAAATAATTGATACCTGATACTTCGGTTTCCAGTACTACTACCAGAATACATAATATGAAATAAGTAATAATAATTTTTGCTTTGGTGACCAGCACTACTATGTGTCATTGAGATCTGACATTTGCATGACAAATGTTATCATTTATACATATATAAATGTTATCATGTATACAAGCCTTTCTTTTGCAAATTCTGTCTCAGTGATAGTTAAACCTATATACTAAAACTAGTGATGTTGAAGACAGTTTTTCCCAGAACTGTTAACTTGTGACACATGGTTTCATGTGTGTGTATGGACACATGGATATTTGATGTGACTAGTAAAATGCACTGCTATGTTTTTTCATAGAGTCCGTGTTTTTTCTCAAAGATATTCTTAGGTGTAAGGCAATCCTATTTTCAGCCTGGGAGCTTCAGCTCTTTGAGTAGTAATATTCCATTCTGAGTGGGAGTCTGGAGATTCTGTGCAACTCTGTGTACTAAATAGTTAAATCTGGTTTGGTCACTAAATGTAAAAATATGAAAAATATTATCTAGATTTTGAAATGGTACTGCTTTTCCTCAGAACTTTAAATTTGGAAATTAGAAAGTGTCCATAAACATCTGGTCTCAGAACACAACATATCTCTGTGCCCATTTTATTTGGAAAGAATGCAGCACTAAGGAATCTCATTTGCTCAGGAATATCAACAAAATTTTTCATGTGAGAATAAAAACCTTCTGAGCCCAGAATATTGATTATATTCTTATATTATTATTACATTTGGGTACAATACAAATATGTAGATGTGTTTTGGGGTGTTTTAGCAATAGATCATTATTTGAATCTATTAATAATATTTTTCTGTTGTGTCATTTTCAAATTCTAAGTGTATGTCAAGAACTTGTTGCTTACAGAACAGAGAGTTAATCCCTGCCCCAAAATATCACCATCTAAACTGAAGTATCTGTTAATTAATAAACAACTAATACTTTTCCTTACCTATGGATGCTTTATTACAACTTCCATTTTCATCCTTTGTAAGCTCATGTTTCCAGACATCCTATTTCAACAACTCAAAAGAATGTAGGATCTACATTTAGAAAGTACGTATGTATACTCACTGTCTTACTCACTTTCCAGATGTTATGATAAAAATTGCTTTTAAATAATGAATAGGCAAAAAGTAAATTTGTGTAAGTGTGCTCTTGACATATACCTCCTGATTCATACCAAAAGTCAAATCAAACCTAATATCTGCTTCATCACTTAATATCTGTGGGTTTTAGTATGATAAGTAAACTTCAACAAAAACTGTCATTAATCAGTCCTGTGAATAGGCACTTCTAAACAGTCAGGATTTTTTTTAATATTCTGAGGAAAAAGTCAGATACCCAAATCAGTAGTTTCAGCTTCTGTGGTCCTGTTCTGTATATTTATTCTAGCTTCACAATTTATGTACAAAGAACAGAGTCAAAAAGAGGCTAAGAATAAGGTTTCTGTTTTCATGAACCAGATTTTGCTACATCTGGACTTCAGTAAGCAGGTTCCCTTTCCTGCTCTTTCTGCCTTTCATCTATTTTTTTTTTTTTTTGGTTGACTAGTTAGTTGGTTGGTTGGTTGATTTGATTACATTTAGCTTTGACAAGATGCCAGCACAGCCACAGCTCCCATTTTAGTAGTACTGTTCAAGAAACTATGATTTCCTTCTGTGGATCTATAGAATACAGATATCTTAACTGGGCCAAATGTCATCAGAAATTCTTTCCATACAGCAGATCTGATATTATTTCATAGAGCAATGAGCACTCTGTGGACTATGTCCTCTTATTTCTGTGAGCAGCCATGAAGAAACATTCTGCAGTTGAGAAAAGTGTGTCTAAATACCTGGAGTTGATCTGACATTTTCTAATAGGTTACTTTTCCTTCAGAAACTGCCATACTGAATAAAATACTTCACAGAAGGGTATTCAGTATGGAAAGATCAAACAGAAAGTCACCAGAATTCTTTTTAGTCTGATTTTGAAGGATATTCCTAAGAAAGCTTTATTTCTGTAGTTCTTTACAGCTTCACTTACAAATTCTATAACTGAGATATATATCACAAATCTTAAAATAATTATTTTATATTGGAAATATGAATAAATAGGTTTTAAGTAAGTGCCATTTCTCACAGAATGGAAATTTCTTTCTGTACCAAAGAAAGCATAAATAAAATTGTGTCTTAGAAAACATTTGTGACATGTTATGGTCAGTTCTACATATTTGGTATTATATTATATTATATTATATTATATTATATCTTATATTTGGTAGTAAATTTTACACACCTGACGTTGCCTAAGGAACCAGAAAAGGCAGCAGAATGAGGTAATGCTCCTTACCATATCTCATATGTTTAAGTGCAGTTTTTAATCTTCAATCCAAAGACAGTAATCAAAGCTGCAGTCAAAATGTAGTTGTTACGTGTCATTGTTACATGTCAGTTATGTCAATATTGTGGCAAAAATCTCAATTGTTTACCTTTTTTTTGGAGTTTGTGTTGAGTGGTTAAGTTACTGAATGACAGCAGGAAATAAAATTATTTCATGTCCACAGAAATGGTTTCTTCAAGCCAAATAAATTAATTTTGTTTCCATTTCAGTGTTATTTAAAACTTTTAAAATTGTAAAAATATATTTGATTTATAAATAATATTAAGGTGATTTCAAAATGGAACATTGAGAATTAACAGCATCAGTGATTCAACTTTTTCATTTTTGAAAATATTCACATAAAAATGATTTATGAACTCTAGATTAACAAACAATTCCACTTGATCCAGAACTGCAGTTTATGGCAGTTCTGCTTAACGAGCTCTGTTTACTTTTACAGTTTTAATTGTAAACCTGAAAAATAACATGGTGTGATCACGTACATGTGAACCACCTAATGAACCAGTTGACAGGCTAATTGGGAGAATTACTTTGTGCTTAATATTGTCCCTTCTTCACATGCTGAAGCACTTGGTATTCAGGATGAAATAATGGGATTTTTAAATTTTTTTTCAAAATAGGTGGCAAGACTCTAGGACTCAGAGTAAATCCCTGGACTTTTAGTGTTTATAAGCATAGGATAAACTGTTATGCTTACCTTGTTTCAGTCTTGGTGTAACAGTCTGCAGAGTTTCCCTGCATTACCTTGAATCTTAAAATATATTTTAAAAGTTGTAAGTTTTTCTTTGAAGTCTTTCCTCAACATACAATCTGTTTTGTTTGTTACCTTCTATGGATACTGTGTTTAAAATTTAATTCCAATACCTACGTGGATAGTGGGTAAACTTCCTGTAGACATTATTTAGTCACAGAGTAAGGCCTAGATTCTTTGTCTTCATTAAGAAATCCAGGAGTGCCTGCTAGTTCCCATATCCATGTTCTTTATCAATTTCAGTGTGAGACCTAGGCATGTGTCATGAAAGGAAGTAAGGAGAGACATCCTGGATATGACCAAGAGCATACTCCAACAGGTCCCTCATCTAGGTAGCCGAAGTCCTGGACAAAACCAAGAGTGCTGTGCTCTGGCATGTGTCGCATGCTGGTCATTGACCAGAGTGAGATTTTGCTCCTTTTCTCAGGAACAGAATTAAGACTCAAAACAGATCAAGTGACAGGTGACTTTATTTGCCCAACAAAAAGTTCACAAAGCTAAGAGAAAGAGAGGAAGGAAAGAAATGAAGAAAAGGGTTAGTTGCAATAGCTACCACCATGGATATGTGGTGTCCCATTAGTCTGATTTGTTTCCAGGTCTGGTGGGAGAACGTTCCATCCAATGTTGGTGGTTCCTGTTCTTATGTCGGGACTGTTCTGTTTAACCACATCCACCACCTGGCGGTGGCACGCATGCCCAACACCATCTCTGAGGGGTCTTAGGTGGTCCTCAGGGGTCTCTGGACCCCTCGGTCATCCAGGCCCCAGGTCTGGGCACATGCATAGGGATGAGGTTGCAGTTTTCAGAGTTAATTCGGGAACTTCTAACTTGCAGTCCAACCGTTGTCCAGTTTGTGGTTTGACAAACTGTCATCCAGTTTGAGGTTTGAAGTGTGTCCACATTGATACAGCAGTGTCGCTCTGTCACCATCTCTGACAAACCGTCGTCCAGTTTGTGGTTTGAAGTGCGTTCACACTGATACAGCAATGTTGAGACATACAGTACACTGCCTCTGTCACCATCTCTGACAGCATGCCACAGCACAAGGAGTCTACGTGAAGTGTATCTGGCTGGTTCATTAGCCTGCACAGGTTTCTTTCACTGTGGAAGGGCCTGTGTAGTACCTGAGAAGTGATATATGTTATACTTCAGCAAATTACATGATGTCGGCAAGATTCTCTATATACCCTGATCTACTTCTGTTGGCATCCTCAGCTTTCTCACCTCAGATAGGCCATCTTTCTGGTTTTCCCCCTTCTTACCTGTTGCAAGTTAAGTATCAACATCTCTTCTGTTAAAGTAGTAAAGCCAAGTAAAGAAAATTCTTCCAAGACAAGTAAAGAAAATTCTTCCCGTCTTTTCCTGCTGGAGAGATATTTACACAACTAGTTGGCCTAGCTAATTATTCCTTTGTTTTTTTGATCCATGCACTACTTACGTAACATTTGTACAGACTTGAGTTCTGTCCAACAGATTTCCTGGCTTGTTCCCTCTAATAACTTTTTGTCTTTGACCCCTCTCCTAAATCCAGACCACACAATAATAAGTGTCTGTTCAAACCAGCTGGTAGCTTCTCTCAGATGTTCCTTTGTTGCTAGTTCTTGCACCAGTCTCTGACCAATGCGGCTGGAGATCGTTTGAACCTTGTGCTTGTACACGGTGTTTTCTGTGGTAGGTAGGAATACTTCTTGTCACCTCCCTTCAATAACTTCCTAACTCCCAAGTATAAAATGAAGAAACTCAAACAATCTTTTCTGCCATCATTGAGAAACAAACATTGCAATATAATAAATATTTTCAGACTTGCTTCTTTCTTGCTGTTTTGTTCAGTGGCATCTTACTTGTTTCCTAAATCTGATCATGATTTAGCTTCCATGTTTTTCAGGACTGTTATCCATGGTGCAGCTAAGATTTTGCACCATGCTATTAGTAGTATGGCTTTACATACAGGTAAATTCACCATCATGTATACAGCTGTGGAACAAAATATGCCTTTGGACACCTTTTCAGAAAAAAAAAGAAAAAAAAAGAAAAAAAAAAAAAGAACTTGCAAAGCCATATACAATTAGCAGACATTAAATACTGAATAATGTAGCTGTCTCTTAAAAAGTAACTATTTTGGAGCAATGTGGTGCAGGTAGTTTATCATTTAATCTGATTCATGCTCTTGTTTGATCATTGTGTCCAATAAAGCTTTTACTGCTTATACATTTTTCTTACTGACCTGCCACTTCACTATCACTCAGATGAAAAGCTAACAAGTTTGTCTTTGGAGAGGCATTTGTGTTAGTGTCTGGGTGTAAGTATCCTATACTGCCAGGCTTGTTTCTGTCTAATCACTACATTTACTCATATAAATTTGACTGCTATTGTAGAACTATAGGGAACACAAGCCCCAAGTCCTGTATTAGCTGTGAAAAACACTCTTTGTATGCACTGTAAAAAAAAATGATCAGACATTATCAACATGATACCATTGAGAAATGGGTAAATTTATATGACATAAAATAGAGATTTCCTATGTTTTAAAGCTTCGATTTGGAAACAAGAACTTACACTGGGCCAGTTATAGAGGCAAGGACAGAGTTCTGCTATATGCAAAACCACTGTAACATTGTATTTGCTATGGTTATTCCAAAACTGGCTTGCAGAAAATTTTTTCTTCAAAGCATAAGCTGCTCCTAGGTGATGAAAGCAGCCAAGAAAATTCTAAATAATCTTTAACAATCTTTCTGTTAAATGTGACTAGTGCAAAGGCTCCTTGCTTCTTTTTCTGAGTAGTAGCTAAAAACTTACAGTACTAGAAGCAGAACTGAACCTTTTAGCCATCTACAGTTGTTAGGAATAGGTCAAGGCCTATTTTGTTTCTGTCAAGATGATGACCAGTGTCACTGAAAAAAGAGAGCTTGGGATGGGGGTAGGCTGTAGCTCACAGCTCCTCTATTTTTGTGAGAAGTAGTGGAAGGGAAGCAGGCTCAGAGTCTCCATTGTTTCTATGTCATTCTTTCTGTGTCTTGTTAAATCAACTTCCTCAATTTTATTTTTTTCTCTGTGTCCCTAAAGTTCCTTCAGAGCTTTCCATTCCAAAATCCACCTCATCCTAGGCCTCTCATGTCTGCCACCCTGTCCTTTTTTCACAGCTTTTTCTAGGTGTTGTCAGACAAGAATTTATAAATTTCCCTATTTCTATCCTTTCCAAAATTCTTTTTTGCCTGAGTTCTGTTTGACCCACATAAAGCTTTCCATTGCCTTCCAAGTACTGAATCACTTCTAATCCACTTGCTTCTAGCTTGACAGTTCCTCCCTGATCCAGGTGCCATCTCATGCAAGACTTGAAGACCTCTCAGAGCTCTTCAGCCTCAGTCACCTCAAAGTCTTGTCATTCAAATCACAGCCCCGCCTCAAGTCTCCATCTGAATGGCCCGTGTAAGAAAACTGTTACCCTACTTTTTCTCTTCCAAGACAAATCATAACTTCAAACCTTTTTATACACTTTTGCCCCAACTCTTTTGTGGTTTTGTTGGGAAGCAGCAGTCCTGTTACCAGTTGCTGTTGCCCAGCATACCTGCCCATGCTATTCCTGAAGCAACAAAGCACTGAAATGCCTTTTGAAATAATCCAGATATGTACTTACTCTACCAAAAACCAGCATCTGGACAAGACTCTTAAGGACAGGAAAGGAGGATATATCTGAAAAAAATATATTAATTTTAGACCTCTACAAAGAACTCTCATTATAAGAATCAAAAAGGGAGGCTCCATCATAGGATCATAGAATTGTCAGAGTTGGAAGGGACCTTAAATATCATCTAGTTCCAACCCCCCTGCCATGGGCAGGGACACCTCCCACTAAATCAGGTTTCTCAGAGCCCCATCCATCCTGGTCTTAAAAACTCCCAAGGATGGGGCTTCTATCATCTCTCTGGGCGACCTCTTCCAGTGTTCTCACCACCCTCATGGTGAAGAAATTCTTCCTAATGTCTAACCTGAATCGACCTATCTCTAGCTTTAACCCATTCCCTCTAGTCCTATCACTGCCCGACAGCCTAAAAAGTCCCTCCCCAGCTTTCCTGTAGGCCCCCTTCAGATACTGGAAGGACACAAGAAGGTCTCCCTGGAGCCTTCTCTTTTCCAGACTGAACAACCCCAACTCCCTCAGTCTGTCCTCATAGGAGAGGGGCTCCAGCCCATTGATCAGCCTCATGGCCCTTCTCTGGACACGTTCCAGCAAGTCCATATCCTTCCTATAACAGGGACTTTAGAACTGGACACAGCACTCCATTCTTCCTTCACTTTAATATCATGAATCTAATTCTGTATGTGTTACTCAAATACGCGAATCAAAAAAGTTGAAAACATACCTAGTTGATCTTATTCTGAAGGTTACTGAAGCTTCCAGAGTGCATTTATACCTTCTGATTTTAAAATCAAGCCTGACTTCTCAGATGCCTATGTGAGTGCCTTTTTAGACTTCTGGTGTAGGATACAAATACCATTTCAGGTTAAACCTATAGAACATATACAGTGGTATTAGCAATACACAGACCTCAAATCATGTTATACTGGATCTATGCAACAACTGGTGTCTGTTCTAATCTTGAAAAACTATGCATATATCTTAGATACTGTTTGCACACTGAAGAAGATGATGGAAAAAAAATTGAAAGTCCATTAGCAGACAAAATATTGGAGTTACTCACCAAATAATAAAATGTTACAGCATTCTCACGTTAATGAAACTTCACTAGAAGGTTAATATTACCTAATTCAATGAATCCCCTGATTCCAAGAAAAGAAGCACTGTTGTTGTACAAGGGAGGAGTGAGATAGTATACTGAGAAACTCCAGCACACTGAGTAGATGCTAAGCAGGTAGATAGAACTCTTAGATGAGTGATGACAGCAGCTATCAGAAACCTGCCAAAGGGAGAAGATAAAATAGTTATAAAAGTACTGCTTGCATTAATAATTTTGCTGCAAACAGAATTATATTTTCAACATACAGGAAAAATTGCACTTCTTCTGACTCTTTGTCCTGTCTTTCAGCCTTTACTCCATGAGTATATCTCCTTACTCTCTCAGCTTCTTCAGTCTTTTTGCCTGTAAGGCTATTTAATCCTCTTACCTGCTTTGGCTGGGGTAGAAAGTTCATATCCTTCACAGGAAAGCACAGAGTGACCATGCAGAAAGTGTTCCCTCACCACAAAGAGAGAATGGGAAAGCTACTGCAGAGGCACTGTGCCACTCAGCTTCAATTTGCAATAGGAATAAATATATATGAAGTTGTTTGGCTTGACTAGGGGAAGGATTCCCCTTTAACTTTCCAGTGAAGTAAATTGCAGCTTCATTATTCAGGCCAGTCTCAGTGGAAAAGTTTCATCCTAAGGCCTGAGCATATGTGCTGGGCATATTTCTTTTTCCTGTCACTCTGGAATCTGAGCAGCTGTTACAGACTGACTTTATTGGCCTTATATTTAAGAAATAGAGTTCACCCATGGAATATCTATGTGAAAGTTCACTAACTGGAATTATGCCCTTGTTATGCCAAGGAAAAAAGGTTTAAAGAGTACTGTACTTTAAACTAAATGAAGTTCTTCCTGTCTTGACTTTAAAATTAAAATTCTGTCTTTTTGTGTGCCTGTCTTACTGCGGTATTTGTAGTACCTTAATTTTCAGAGAGCTGCAGATTTACTTTGTTAGTACACGTTCTCTCCTGTAATTCCTGACATGAAGATATATGCAGCTGTGTTTCTTGCATTAATGTCAACTTCAAGGTGAAATGAACAGGGAGATCCAATGCCTTGTCTAGTTTATCTGGCATACTGTGAATATGCTGGAAAGGAGGACTGGTGCTCATCAGCCAGACAGCAACATTATTTTCCAAGAGATGAAAAATAAATTATTTATTGGTAAAAAAAAATTCTGCCAAGTTAAAAAAAAAAAAAAAAAAAAGAGGTAAATATATGCTTTTTATTTAAATAATTACAACTGTATACCTGATTATCTGCTTTGGAATTATATACCTTACAACCATGTACAGTGAACCTACGACAGCCCACAGCAAGACTAACTCACCTGTTGGACAGTGCAAAAAAGAAACAAAACCAAACCCTCATAATGTTGAATTTCCCTATATTTCTCATGTGGCTTTAACTGCAATAGCTAAAACTCCCTGCTCTTACTTGGTGACACTAATATATAGGATTTAATTTAATTGATATGTTATAACATTTGTTTTAAATCTTGGCACACATATCACACATACTAATGAGCCCTCATGGGTTCTTATGGAATTATGGAAGTATTGCCAACATGTATTGAAGATGGAAAAATAGGAGTAGAAAGATGGAAAACTAGGAACAGAACGATTAAATAAATTTTCCAGTATTACATAATATGCCAGTAAGAGGGCCAAAATTACATCTCAACATGTTGTACTCTTTACTTCAAGCAATGCTACCCTGGAACCGCTACTTTAAAGTAGTTCTAAAGTAGCCATAAATTTGTATGTGAAAAGTTTGAGCTGAAGGAATTCACCACTAAGAAAGGGAATCTGAGTCTTCTTGTAGTCGGTGGAGTTGTATCTATATAAGCAAATAAATAGAAATGGAAATAAGATGATGCTAAAGTGTGTCCCAAGGCTGTTCCCTTGCGGATGCATGATTGTTCCTGATGGTATATTGTCACATACTTGGAGAGCTTCAGATTTAAGGCTTTTATCGCACTAATTAATTCTACATATTTTGGTTGTTATACACTTGATATTTTAACAAGACTATGTCTTTTGCCTCTTTTTTAGCCAGCATATGTGTACATATATAAGAAGAGCTTCACTCTTGAATGGGTGCAATTTTCTGTTTTGGTGAAAAGCATGAAGCAGTACAAAGTGAGTAGTAAGTCAAACAAAATACAGAACTTACCTTCTCCTGTCACCGGTGCTTTTGCTGCATGTGTATTAAAACAAGGCAGGGGATATATAGAGTGGACATTGAAGTTGAGCAAAGCCACCACCCAGCCTATCTCGGCCAGTCCAAACAACACCTGGATGAAGTCAGGTCCATTACCCATCAGCAGGGCCACAGTGTTGCCTTTTTTCAGATTACCATAGTGTAGGAAGACCTGTGCTAACCTGCTACTCTGTGCATCCCTATCCTGATAGGTGTGCACATTCCCTTCATAAATGAGGAACAGCTTGTGGGGAATCTTTCCCACTCTGCATGATGGAGTTCCATTGCTTGTCCATTTATTTACCATCACATTTAATCTCTTCCACCTCAAGTAGATTGGATATCCTAGGAATATGGGGACAATATCTTGAGAGAGACACACAAGCACCACTAGGCCATGTGCATAACATGCCTTGGGCAGGGGGGGCAATAATAGATTAGCTATTTCAGAGAGATAAAATACAGTATATTAATATAATTAATAATGAGGCTTAAGGCAGAGTATGGAAATTAATAAGCTAATTACAATTCCACCAGTTAATTAAAGGACTTTTAGAAATACCATATTGGAGTTTACTAGAATAAAAAGGACTAGAACCATGTAAAAAGAAAAAGGGAGTAAAGAAGACTGTGCAGGTTTCAAGGATAAAGGAGTTCATTCAGAGTAAAGAATGTGGCCAGAGTGACAGTAGAATAAAAAAGACATTAAGAATTAAATACAACATGTAAATTTAGAAATTTTTAAAGTATCCAAAGAAGAAATAAAAGAAGATTTTTATTTTAACTTGGAATCAAAATTTTGCCTAGTTTATTGTGCCGTGGCAAAACCTAAAAAAGACGGAAACAACCAGTTAAATCATACGGTATCATATTGTGAAGGTATGTTAATTATCATACACCTATGAGGGGCACCAAATATGTTCTTCTGTTCTGTTTGAGTTGCTTATTTCATCCAGTAGAATTTAACACCGTGCTCCATGGGTTTGAATAGCCTGATGAACATACACAAACTTCAGGCAATATACTGTGGATCTTCTGTGTCTTCTGAAATTTCGGTTTTCACTTTAGGATTTTCTTGCATTTGCAATAAATGGTGATAAATAACCTTGTGTTATTTATATTATTTTCATTAGTTACAATAGTCCCCTGAAATCTCTAACAAAATTATGCATAAGCACATACTAAGATTTGGAAGAAAACTTTTATAGCGTAACAGTTATTAACTTTGTTTAAGTATTCACAATATCAAGCAGGATCACAACCTTGGACTTCAGCAGGACCAACTTTGCCCTTTTCAAGAGATGGCTAGGGGAAATCCCATGGGACAAGGTACTTGAAGGTAAAGGGGTCCAAGACAGTTGGCTTATATTCAAGGACCACTTCCTCCAAGCTCAAGCTCAGAGCATCTCAATAGGTAGGAAATCAAGAAAGGGAGCCAGGTGACCCACATGGTTAAACAGGGAACTGCTGGGCAAATTCAAGCGGAAGAAGAGAGTGTACAGATCATGGAAGGAGGGGCTGGCCACTTAGGAGGAATATAAGGCTGTTGTCAGAGGATACAGGGACGCAACCAGGAAAGCTAAGGCCTCATTGCAGTTAAACCTTGCAAGGGAGGTCAAGGACAAAAGAAAGGGCTTCTTCAAATGCATTGCAGACAGAACTAACACTACGGGTGATGTAGATCCACTGTTGAATGAGGCAGGTGCCCTGGTGACAGAGGATACAAAGAAGGTGGAGTTGAATGCATTCTTTGCCTCTGTTTATACTGCTGGAGACCATCCTCAGGAGCCCAAGACCACTGAGGCCCCAGAGGAAGTCAGGATAGAGGAGGAGACTTCCTTGGTTGATGAGGTCTGGGTTAGGGATCAACAGAGCAATCTGGATTTACATAAATCCATGGGCCTCAATGGGATGCACCTGAGAGTGCTGAGGGAACTGGCGGAAGTCATTGCTAGGCCACTCTCCATCATCTTTAGTAAGTCATGGAGAACAGGAGAGGTGCCTGAGGGCTGGAAGAAAGTAAATGTCACTCCAGTCTTCAAAAAGGGTGAGAAGGAAGACCCGGGTAACTATAGACCACGCAGCTTCACCTCCGTCACCTTTCAGGTGATGGAACAACTTGTTCTCAGTGCTGTCTCTAGGAATATCAAGGACAAGGGGGTCATCAGGAGCAGTCCCCTACCAAGAGGAAGTCATGTTTGACCAACCTGATAGTCTACTATGAAGAAATAACCAGGTGGATAGATGATGGTAGTGCAGTAGATGTGGTTTATCTTGATTTCAGTAAAGCATCTGACACTGTCCCCCACATCATCCTTGCAGCTAAATTGAGAAAGTGTGGTCTGGATAATCATGTAGTGAGGTTGGTTGTTAACTGGTTGAAGGAAAGAAGTCAGAGAGCTGTGGTCAATGGGGCAGAGTCTGGTTGGAGGCCTGTGTCTAGTGGGGTTCCTCAGAGGTTGGTACTGAGTCCAGTACTGTTCAATATATTCATCAGTGACCTGGATGAGGGAACAGAGTGCACTGTCAGAAAGTTTGCTGATGACACAAAACTGGGAGGAGTGGCTGACACACCAGCAGGCTCTGCTGTCATTCAGTGAGACCTGGACAGGCTGGAGAGTTGGGCGGGGGAAATTGAATGAAATGCAATAAGGACAAGTAAGTGTAGAGTCTTGCATCTGGGAAAGAATAACCCCAGGTACCAGTATAGGTTGGATGTTGACTTGTTAGAGAGTAACATGGGGGAAAAGGACCTGAGGGTCCTGGTGGACAGCAGGATGTTCATGAACCAGCAATGTGCCCTTGTAGCCAGGAAGTACAGTAGCATCCTGGGGTGTATCAGAAGGGGTGTGGTTAGTAGGTTGGGAGAAGTTCTCCTCTGCTTCTACTCCATCCGGGTGAGACATCATCTGAAATATTGTGTTCAGTTCTGGGCCTCTCAGTTCAAGAAGGACAGGGAGCTTCTTGAAAGAGTCCAGTGCAGAGCCACAAAGAGATTAAGGGAGTGGATCATCTCCCTTATGATGAAAGGCTGAGGGGAGCTGGGTCTCTTCAGCTTGGAGGAGACTGAGGGGTGACTTCACTAATGTTTATAAATACATAAAGGGCAACTGTCAGGAGGATGGAGCCAGGCTTTTCTCTGTTATGTCCAATGATAGGACAAGGGGCAACGGGCGCAAGCTGGAGCATAAGAGGTTCCACAGAAAAAGCTTTTTCACTGTGAGGGTTGTGGAGCTCTGGAACAGGCTGCCTGGAAGGGTTGTGGAGTCTCCTTCTCTGAAGACATTTAAAACCCGCCTGGACACATTCCTATGTGACCTGCTGTAGGTGGTCCTGCTCTGACAGGGGGTCGGACTAGATGATCTTTTGAGATCCCTTCTAACCCTTAACATTCTGTGACTCTGTGATTCCAGGCAACCATTAATTGCCATATTTTCCAATGGTCACAGAGGAGGTCTTGTGAAGATTATGCAAGATCCCTACAATTCGGTATGTGTAACATTGAGCAGTCTCCTTTCTAAAGCTTCAGCTGTGATTACTACAAATATTTCAAACACCTTATGTGACAATTTGTGATTCAGGAACATTTCAGCAGTCTTTGAGTCTCTTCTAAATGTTGTGGCCTCCACTCTGTAGTTTTGAAATATTTTACCCACAAGCTGTACTTTTGGTATGTTCATCAAGTTTGTTTACGGCATTCAGTAAACACACTAACTTGGGGATATTTTGCAGCAAGCAAGATCTTGTATGTGGTGTGAAGTAGATGTAATATTTTATGGGTAAAATCTGCTTAAAAATGAAAGCACTCTGGTATTAATTGCACTCAAACATATAAACAAATTTAAAGTACATAAATCATGACATTTTAAATTTCTAAAATCAAATTTTTAAACCCAGCACTTTCTGAACTCTCTATTTTGTAAAGTGATATTCTTAGTCATCCTGAAGTCTGACGATTATCTTTTTTTATTATTTCATGTCACATATGAGTCTAACTTTTTCTTACAATACATGTGCCATTAAATACCTTGTGTTTCACTTTATTTGGCTTCCTCATTGACTTTCTGGTTTTATCAGAATGTTATTTACTGGCCAAGAACACTAACAGAAGACTCATGACTGTCATGGTGATTAAGTTCTCCTCTCCTGTGTCTTGAAAACACTTGCTCATTTTTCTTTGCCAAGCCTGCAAGATTCACAATAGCTCCAGACAGTAAATTTAGCTCTGGGGTGAGTCTAAGTGGCAGAGTTTACAAACTGAATCAATAAACACATAGACATAACCTATGTGTTAGACAAAAAGGGAGTGAATAGTAGGAAAGGCTTACCATTAAGAAGGAGTATGCAGCTCTCTGAGTGAGCTACAGACATATTGTTAGCCATAGTCTAAAAGCCATACTGCCATGATTTACCCTACATCCGGAATGACAAACCTGGTGCCTGCTTTTGGTGGCAGTATCCTCATGGTACCACATCTCTACTTAGTGGTACCACCTAGCTTGCTTTTGATAACTGGACTTTTGGATTCCCCAGAACATTCACAAAAGGCCCATGCACAGGAATTTAACCCATGCTCAAAACAAAGGAGCTGCTCAGGATAGTGAAAAATTTTCTTAAATCTAGATAAGTGCAAGGCACTTTGGAAAAAATAATTATTCATACATTGTGGTGAATAACTTACATTGTAGCTGTAGATGCAGACAAATCAATTGTTCCTGATTTTATCAAATGCATGCTTAATTTTCAGTCTAAGAAAACCTTTGTATTGTTCTTACAATACCATCCACTGTCGAGTTTTGGCATGGTTCAGTTTGGTTTTGTTTTCTTGTGAAGGCCCCCTGTCACAAAGTAAAGAGATAAGTGCTTGAAATATGACTGTGTTATCTCTCCTTCTTGTTCTTTTCACCAAGTTTCACACAGTGGAATTTTGCTGCATGTGTGTTCAGGTTTGTATTTCTGCATGGTCAGAGACAAACTTAATTACTCCAAGGAGTCAGTATGCTCTGGGATGTTTTCCCTTGGAAAGAGCATTTGAGCAATTAGCTTGAAATAACTAAGCAAGTCCTTCAGCCTTGTTTTAATTAACGGGCAATCTGGTATTTCCAGTCCTTAGTCTTCATTTGTTTATCTGACAAGAATCACTCTATGCCAAAAATTATTATTCTAATGAAAACTGGCTGACTGGTCTTATTCTGGGTTCCCTTTCTCTTTTCCTGGATCTGATCTGGGTTTATTCCCTTAGAAAAGGGGAAAAAAGGCAACAGAGCTTCTACCTCAGATGAAGAGCTACTACATGTCTACAGCTTCATGGGCATATGCAGAATAGTTTGGTGAGGCAGGGGATGTACTGAAGAGAGAAAGAACACAGGAACCATTAAGTCTGTTGAAGAGCATGTAAGACCATCCAGAAATGTTCTCCAGTCTCAGAGGACAGTAAACAGTATTCTCTCCAGTGTCAAGTTCATGTCCTGGTTCTCTGAGGTATCTGAGATGTCTCTCAAATACCTGAGATAGCCTTACAATAGCCACAGCTATTGCCCTTAATATTGCAATGACCCTAGAAGCATGCATGAGAACTAAGTATCTCCCATACCAACTTGAAGCAGTGATCCCATCTAGTTGACCAAATTTCTGCTGTGGAAAAAATGTATTTTCAAGATAGAAATGGCCTTTTAGTAGCCATAGTGTTGCTACATAGCCTCTGCTTTGAAATTTGGAAATACAAAATCACAACTCAATTCAAGAAAACTGGTCGCCAAACTCACTGGGTTTGGTTTGTCAGGGCTTTTCTTTGTGCTATACAGTCAGAACATGGGGAAATGAGGAATTTTGTTTACTTTCTCTGCTTTATTCCTCTTTGTTTCTTTTCAGCTTTTCCTCTGCAATCACAAGGATTGAAAACATTTCCTTTTAATGAAAACTGAGATTCTTAAGGATCTGTGGTTACTTAGAGCCTGAGCTTCAAGTAAAACACAGAAGACTAAGGAAGTACTCAATGGTATTGAAATGCACAATTAACATCTTTTTTTTTTTCAGTATTTAGGCAACCATATGAATAATGTCAAACAGGAAATATTTTCAAATACAGTGAGCCCAAACATTCACTAAGAATTAAGAGAATATTTTGTTTTACAACTAATCTCCCAGCTTTTACAGTCAAACAATGTACTACCTTTGCTAAAAGCAATCTAATCAATAGGAAGCAAAAGTTCTGTTTTGAAGCTCACTGTATTGTTTAATTAATAGAAATAGATTAAGATGTTTATTTGGTTGAGGCAGAGAGACAGAGAAGGAAACTTCAGGAATGCAAGAAAATAAAGAAAGGAGTCTACTCTGACTTCAGGTATATAGAGAAGACATTGTTTTGTGATAAGAAATAATCACCTGTAAAATAAATGCAAACATAATTTAGCTAAGTTTATAAGCAGTGCTTTTTTCACAGTCTGAATGATAGGTAAGCAAATATTTCCTTACCAACTTTTTGATTTTATATTTTGATTAGTGTCCTATATTCAGTTATATGCTTTCTGCCGCTGTGTATCAGAGATTTGTTGGAGTTGGAAGGGACCTCTAGAGATCATCTAGTCACCCCCACCAAAGCAGGATTGCCTAGAGCACATTACATGGGATTGCCTACAGGCAGGTTTTGAAAGTCTCTAGAGAAGGAGACTCCACAGTCTCCCCAGGCAGCCTGTTCCAGTGCTTCGTCACCCTTACACTGGAGTTTTTCCTCATATGTAGATGGAACCTCCTATGTTCCAGCTTGTGCCTGTTGCCCTTTTAATCACTCATAGAAAGGTTACACGGGTAGTCTGAATATGTTCATTTTATCCAAGCAGATGTTCTCTTGAAGTTCCACAGCCACAGTGTTTCATCAGTGACTGCATGCCTAGGCATACAGCTCAAGATTCTTTTCTGTCTCCTGGATGCCCCTAGTCTCTTGTTCTGTAGTTTCTCAGCTTTGCAGCTAACTTCAAGCAGGTAAGGGAAATGGAATTGGACAGTGTATCTCGGAACACTGTGTTTGCTTTTGCTGAATGTATTGGGAGTTAATTGGTAAAAGAGAAACAAGTCAATTACACTATGCTAGTTTATATGCTTAAAAGGACCACAAGCAGAAAGACACGGTTATAGCAAAGGAAAGGACTAATCTGTTGAAATTACTGTGTAATAGAAAAAGCTTGATGGTGTTTCTGTATACTTCTGAATACAATATATTAAGTATACAGCAAACGTTTGTGCATCATTTATCTCACATTGTCGTATATTCTCTGCAACAGATATAAAAGCTTTACTAGGTTGAATAACATTTTCTGATTAACATATTTTTTAAGCTTAGCCCTACAAACATCGGAGGACACTTTTCTTACAGAATGCAAATGCTGAAAAAGGACACTATAATAACATGTCCCTGGCTGTTTGACAAAAAACACAGATAAGATCACATGAATACATGAAGGCATGTATGCCTTTGGCTAACAATTTAAACCATATGAACCAATAGTTTAATTTCTGAAACTCAAAATTCCAAGCTCAATAGCTGTAGAAAAAGGTTGCTAAATACACAGTGGTTGGCAGCATTCTTCTTTGTGTACATTTTTTATATAAGAAATGTCTTCGATATTTGTAAGAATGTTTTCCAAGGCATAATTTCAGTATAGAGTTCTTAGAAAATCTGTATGCCTTTACTTTTTTTCATACAGTTTATTTTATTAAATAATTAATATATTACATTATTAATTAGATTGCATTATGTTATTGAAGCTTACAGGCATTATTCCATTCACAAACTGAATATTTACTTTGATTTCCTCCCTCTGGAGGGCATAGTTTTGGGCTAGTATGGTACAATGGCACTTTATGGAAGGACTGGGCTATGATCCTGAGGAAAAAATTAAAGACATTGTAAAGGAGAGAACATAACTATGGAGTAGATTGTTTGAAAACATGCATAATTTTAGAGAGGCCACCTCCCAGGTCTGTCAAGGTCCCTCTGTATTGCATCCCTTCCCTACAGTGTGTTGATCACACCATACAATTTCATGTTGTTGCCAAACTTGCTGAGGGTGCACTGGATCCCACTGTCTGTGTCACCAGCAAAGACATTCAACAGCACCAGTCCCAATACTGAGCCCTGAGGAACACCACTTGTCACTGGGCTCCAGTTGATCACAGCTCTTTGATGCCACCATCCAGCCAGTACCTTATCCACTGAGTGGTCCATCCATCAGATCCATGTCTTTCCGATATAGTGACAACGATGTCATGAGGAACAGTGTCAAGTGCTCTGCACAAGTCATGGTAGATGACATGGGTTCCTCTTTCCTTGTCCACTGATACTGTAATGCCATCACAGAATACCACTATATTGGTCAGGGATGATTTGCTCTTAGCGAAGCAATCACCTCCTTATTTTCAATGTCCCCTAGCATAGTTTCAGGAAGATCCACTCCACGAACTCGCTGGGCACAGAGGCGAGACTCAACCTTCTCTTCAGCAGACAAACAATTCCAGATTGCTCAGCCTTTCCTCAGAGAAGAGCTGCTCCAATGCCAACCATCTCCATGGCCGTTAACTGCACTCTCTCCATTGGTGCATCTCTTTTCTAAGGGGAATCCTACAATGGGAAGTAGTCCTCTAAACATGATGTCACCAGTGACAACCAGTGAGGAAGGATCACCTTCATTGACCTGCTGACAAAAGTCGTCCGAATGCAGCCCAGGACACCATTGATGTTCCTTGTGGCAAGGGCACATTGTTGGCTTGTAATCAACTTGGTGCCCACCAGGACTTTCAGGGCTTTTTCTGCAAAGGCTTCTTTCTTTCTTCCTTCAGGCTTTTTCTTTGCAGCGGGGCAGCCCAACGTGTGTGCCAGTGCCTGGTGCTGTCCCTCCCCAGGTGCAGGACTTTGCCCTTCCCCTTGCTGAGCTGCCTTGGCTGGCTGCAGCCAAGGCATGATGCAGAGAGCAGCACCAATTTGTGACAGTGCAGCAGGAGGGATTTGGGCGCTGCCGTAGCGAGGCTGCACCCAGCAGTGTGGGCTGGTAGGAGAGAAGAAGCCCAGGACATGGGGGCAGAGAGTGCAGTGACCAGGAGGCCAGGCCTGGCAGGATGAGTGATGGGGCTGGAGTGGGTCCTGGAGGTACCCTGCCTGGAAACATCTACCCTGGGACCAGTTGTAGAGATGCAGGCCTGGAGCTGGGCAGCACTTGCCTTCAGGCAATTTATTTTCTTCAATGGATCTACCAGACTGAGAGCCTTCTGATGGACTTGTGGGCTGGCACGTACCCCAGCTGCTGACTGGGCCTGGTTTTGGCAGCTTCCGGTGCCGCACTCTGGTTTTCCTGGCAGGATGGCCTCTTGAGGGGCTGGGAAGAGTCTGGGAGCTGCC
>JANVCC010010409.1:0-10778 GCA_025345505.1 Todiramphus chloris collaris
TTTGCCCGAGGTAGGTGCGTCTCGCCTGACGACTGCAATGAGAGAAAATGATTCAGAATAACAGGATTATTTGAATTTGGTGGCACTGTGAGATGATTGATTGTATACAAAGCTTTTTCTAGTCGGCTCTGTGGGGTTTCTCCATGCATTCCCCCTTTCTGTTTTTCCAAAACACGCTTCCAAGTGCCATGAGCGCGTTCAACAATAGCTTGGCCGGTAGGAGAATGTGGAATACCAAAAGTGTGGTCTACACCCCATAGGTGCAAGAACTGCCGCGTCTTCTGCGAGGCGTAGGCAGGACCATTATCGGTTTTCACAGCAGACGGCACGCCCAGGACCGAGAAAGCCAATTTCCAATGGGCAATGGCACCCTGTCTCCTGGCTCTCATCCTCCCTGATTTACTCTTATCTCTTAAAGGAGAAGAACTCAGGGAGGGAGTCACTGTCCTTCCCTTGCCTGTGCTGGCCATGTCTCTTTCTCTCTCTCACCTATCCTTTCCTAATGCTAACACAAAGATAGCCCCAAACTTATATCAATACATTAATAGTCTTCAATGTTTCTCTGTTCTGTGATTGTTCAGAACTCGTCAAAAAGAACACAAACCCAAAACACAATGATAAAAACACACTCAAAACAGTAATACACAAAACAATAACCAGACACCACATTAGTTCAAAGGGGTCTTGTACGACTATATTGTTTTCCTTTTATCCAGTTTACATCCCCAAATTTAGCAGAAATCAAACCCCTTTGCATTCCAGCTGACCCTCAGATAATAAAGGGGCTGGGGGCGGCTGGGCTTGATTCCTGATATATAGCAGATAACTAGATAGAATTTATCCAACCGGTTAGGTTCTTGGTTTTTTTTCTTCAGTCCAAAAGTCAAAAGTCCTGGGAACCACCAAGCAAGCTACAATCACTTCGTTCGTCTCTGGCTGTACCCCTCGTGGGACAGCGGAACCATGGATCAGAACTCAGCACTCACTTGGCAGCCCTGCTGCATCTCAAGCACACTCCATTGTCTCATACCTTACTTAACAGCAATAATGGTGATTTAAGTTTACAAAACAATGATAAAGACTTCACCACACAATAAAGTAACACAAGCAGTTAAAATAATGTGGATCATGCACAATCAAAGTCCATATGCCATTCCAGTAGTCCTAAATACCGATAAATCGATAAATCTTATGGTCCGGACCCAAGTATGCATACAAACATCAAAATAAAATACCAATTATGCATACAAATACTAAAACCAAGTATGCATACAAATACCAAGTATGCTCAAGATATTAAAATATCTGGCATTGTAGTGAGGAGACAGGGTCCTGTTTGGAATAGAAGGATTCAAGTTGAGCAACCTTGTGAATACTTTGAAATTCTTTAGAATGTCCTTGGGCCTCCTAAGATAAGAACAGGAGATGGGATGTTGAGACACAAAAGGTGGAATAGTCATGAGGCTTGACAGCTTTAGGGGTCTTCAAACTAACCTAAACAAAGTAGGAACTCATTGTTATCAAAGAGGGGCTACCAGAGATAAGCCAGACGGTGCCAGTTCTGCTACTAGAAGCCTGTGACACTATAGCATTTTGAACCAAAGGTGAAAAGTACACTGCGAGGAAGACTGGGAGCCTTCCTCCCAAAGACCCCCGAAGACCCCAGTCCACGACCACCAGATGGCAGTGCGCAAGCGCCAATGGGAGGAGGCCTATGATAATGAGTTCCTACCAAACCAAAGCCAAATTTCCAAAAAGAATGCCTTACCAGTATGGTCCTTGTCTGCTCCCACAGTGAGCCGGGTGAGTCGAGAAGTCCCACCGGGAAATCCTGGGGCTCTCAGGGAGTCCTCTTTCTTAGCAGATCCTGCAGCCGAGCAGAGTCTGTCTCATCTGGGGTGCCAAACCGATGCAGTGAAAAATTCAATAACCAAAGTTATTGAGCAGGCCTTCTTTATTTTGCGGCACTGGACACACAGGGGATCACTCTTCCAAATGTGCATCCCGATGCAAGCTGGGTACATAGTTTATATGCAGGCTAAACATAAATATTCATTATATTTCTTCAAAAGGGCAGTCTTATGCTAATGCGTTCCTGGAATTCATTTACATAGTGCGAGCATGCGTAATAAAATTAAGGTTCGGGTCTTCTCTCCCCTAAGGGGTCTTTCGTAACCTCTGGTGGTCATTTACTTCATCTTCTCTTCTTCATCACCGTGTTCTTTTAGTGACCTAAAGCCCAAAATCCTTATTCTTGTGACAAAACCGGTTCTTGTCTGTTCAGCACGCTCAGGTGCCTCGAGATGTCTTGCTGTCCTGTTCCTGGAGATAACTACTATCACAAGGCTATGAATTTCCCAGTATGTCCCTACTATACAACTACCCATTCATTGTTGTTGCTTGTTCAAAGATTAGTAAAACTCCACCAGACATCCCGTCTCCTGCCTTCAGCATCCAAGTGGATTTTTTAGAATTACCACCTATAGTATGGTTGAAATATATCCTGGTATTAGTTGACCATCTAACAAGATGGGTAGCAGCATATCCAATGGCTACAGCCACAGCTGCAGGAATAATTAATATCCTTCTAGAACAAATTATTCCCAGGTATGAAAGAGTTGAAAATATAGATTCAGATCAAGGAAGTCACTGTACATGCATGGTGCTTCATGGGCTATGGAAGGATTAGGGGTATCTTGGGACTTTCTTACTCCCTGGCATCCACCCTCATCTGATAGGGTTGAACGTATGAATCAGACCCTAAAGAAACAATTATCGAAGTGAATTTTAGAAACTAAATTACCCTGGAGTAAATGCTTGCCCATTGCCTGATTGAGAATTCAAACTGCACCTCGGAAAGACTTAGGTGTATCTCCCTATAAAATGTTGTTTGGCTTACCTTATATGGGTGGAGTAGGAAAACCCCCAAAGTTTGAAACCAAAGATACTTTTCTTAAGAACTATATACTCGGGCTGTCCTCTTCTTTATTCTTCCTCAGAAATAAAGGACTCCTTGCACAAACTTCACCACTGGAATTTGCAGTCCATACCATCCAACCTGGGGAATGGGTTCTGATTAAGTCATGGAAGGAATTCCAACTGCAGCCTAAGTGGGAAGGTCCTTTCCAGGTTCTACTGACAACAGTAACTGCGGTGAGGACTGCTGAGAAAGGCTGGACTCATTACACCCATCTCAAAGAACCAGTGGAACCTCCCTCTGAGGACAGACGTTGGTCCATACAGCCCACAGAGAATCCTCTGCTCATCAAACTGAAAAAGCAATAATTTTAAAACTGTCTGAAATACTGCTTTAGTAGTAGAGATTTTGTTTGTAGTTTTTATTGCACTAGTATTATCTGCTGTGTTTGGGGTTGTAAAGGGATGAAAATGTTCAAAATAATGTTAATATGTTGTTCATACTTCACTATCATGAAAGTAGGATTGCCGCATCATGCCCAAAATCCACACAATTCAACATGTCAGAGAGGACTGGGCTCCAGAGCATCATGTTTGACGCTTGCCAGATTTTGGATTGTGAGGGTCTAGAGAGCCAAAGGGCACTGAGCAATGCAGAAAAGTACATGTGTCCTGAACCAGTACAGGGCTGGACACTTCATAGGGAGGGTCCTCCTTGCCACTCTTGGAGTAATGTTTGGTGGACTACTTGTGTTAATGGATGGACAGCAGATATGAATTGAAAAACTTGGTATTGGAGACCCCTAAAACAGATGATTACCATCTCAAATGGACACACTACCCACAATTGCCAAGAAAGGGGGTGTAATCCTATAATAATTACTATCAGTAATGCTAATAATACTATCACTCGACCCTATGGACTAGGGATAGAGGTCACAGGGAAAGATCCATTAGGACGATTCAGAATAACGGTAGAAAAATTTGAAAAGAGAAGTTAAAACAAGGATGAAGAGTGGAAATGTACACAGAAACCTAGGACAGAGGTAGGAGAACTTTTAAATGATCCTACAATAGTAAAAGGAGTAAGAATTGAGGATCTGAGACAGACATTTGAAGTAGAAACAGGATATGGAGACATGAATGCCTGGGTGGAATGGATAAAATGCACTGTGAAAAGTTTAAATAGGAGTGATTGTTAAGGATGTGCCTTGTGGGAGACCATAACGGACAGTCACACACAGACCAATGTGATCAAGAGAATGCCGTTTATTATGGGTTACACAGTTGCTTATATATCTCACTATTCCTAACATGCACTACTAACCTCTACATAATTGGTCACTTCGTAAAAAGCTATGCACTCCTAATTATACATGATTGGTGCCTTCTGGCTGTCAATACGGCAGGCACACAGCAGTCTTTTCCCTTATCTTCCTTCTTGGATTCAGGGAGTTGTTCTTCTCTTAGCTATATTCCTCTCTCGCAGCTGTGGCCAACCTTGAGGCCTCATTCTTGCAGTAAATTCTGTTAGCTTATGAAGGCTGGATTGGTAACATGTCCGTTGCTAGACAAAAAATCCTCTACATATTCTCACATAGTGTTAAATTTCCTTGAGGTACACATTGTACTTCACCATCTTCCATCATCACCCACCAAGTACTTCCAGGTCCTTGAGCGAAAGCAGTCCCACAAATGGGTTTGCTTTTGCCTGAAGCAGGAAATACCCACACTGTTTTCCCCAACAGATTCCTTTACTATACCGCAGGGACTTTATCCCTTTCTACTGTGTGTAATGGGTCTGACTAAGCAAGACCGGCACGATTGATGGATCCTCTGGTGTTGACTAACCCGGTGGCTTGGGCTAAATGCTTGTCCCAGTTTTTAAATGTTCCACCCACCATTGCTTTCAAAATATTTTTTAACAATCCATTGTATCGTTCAATTTTCCTAGAGGCTGGTGCATGATAAGGGATGTGATATACCCATTTGATACCATGCTATTTGACTCAATTGTCTATAAGATTGCTTTTGAAATGAGTCCCATTGTTGTGGATGCTGAAAAGCTGCTAGCAGAGGAATTTTCCTAGGTTCTCACAATATTCTGTGAGAACCCTGCCTTTCTCACACGTGTTATGGGAATGTCGTGGTTTAGGGTCAGGGCAGCCCCTAAAACCTATAACAGACGCTCTCTGTTAACCCCCCTCCCTCCCCAAAGGGGAAGAGAAAGGGAATAAGGGAGAGAGACTTAGCGATTAGAAAAGGAAACTAGAACAGCTTTAATGAAAAGGAAAATAATAATTATAAAAATGGAATATATACAAATATATACAAAACCAGTATCGAACCCAACCCCCCTGATGGTAATTACATCACCGTCACCACTGATGTTGAGCAGGCTTCGGGGGAGTCCCAGGCTGGGCCCCGCAGCAGACGGGAGCTATGTTGAGGAGCTGGATTCTGGTACCGGGGTCAGGAACACGCAGATCGGATCGAAGGCAGAACGGACAGAGTCCTCCTTGGGTGCTCCGAGGAAGGAACCGAAAGAGGACCCGAGCCAAGCCAAGCAAAAGCTGGCAAAGCAGTCCAAGAGGGGAGAGAAGAGCCCAGAGACCCTTCGGGTCCCTCAGCTCTAGACCAAATATGGCGTATATGGGATGGAATACCTCGCTGGTCAGTTTAGAGTCACCCGTCCTGTCCGCTCCTCCCTGAAGGTGCAGCCTCTCACTTCCTGCACCCCCCAATGTGGTACACAGGACCCAGCAGTGGCCTTGGTCTGCATACCAATCCTTGGTAGTAACTCCAAACATAAGGTGTTATCACTGCTAGAAGCAGGCACTGTCTGTGAGAACAGGCTGCCAACTTCAGAAAGTGCAGTTAATTAAAAGAACCAAGCTGAAAAGTAAAATTACTGAACACAATTAGTTCTGTTTTCACTCAAACCAGGACATTCCACCCCTTATTCCATACCATTTACGTCATACCCATCACTAGGGTATCATTTCTTTATATATAAAAGTTCATTGAGTTCATGATTGTAGATTTCCATCCATTGTAACAGTCTATCAAAGATGGAGTTCATCACAGTTCGTGTCCACAGGTTGCAGATTCATCTCAGGAGGTTACTGGACACCACTTGATGAGGCTAGCTCCTGTCATCAGCATGATGTTATCCTGAAAGACACTTATTGAATACTGTTAGTATTATGCAATTAATATACAGCTTTGAATCGAGTATTCTCACCCAGGGTTAGATTTCCTTGAGGTACACACTGTACTTCACCATCTTCCATCATCACCCACCAAGTACTTCCAGGTCCTTGAGCGAAAGCAGTCCCACGAATGGGTTTGCCTTTGCCCGAAGCAGGAAATACCCAAACAGTTTTCCCCAACAGATTCCTTTCATACACCACAGGGACTTTATCCCCTTCTACTGTGTGTAATGGGTCTGACTGAGCAGGACCAGCTCGATTGATGGATCCTCTGGTGTTGACTAACCAGGTGGCTTGTGCTAAATGTTTGTCCCAGTTTTTAAAGGTTCCACCCCCCATTGCCTTTAAAGTAGTTTTTAACAATCCATTGTATCGTTCAATTTTCCCAGAGGCTGGTGCATGATAGGGGATGTGATACACCCACTCGATACCATGCTCTTTGGCCCAATTGTCTATGAGATTGTTTTTGAAATGAGTCCCATTGTCAGACTCAATTCTCTCTGGAGTACCATGTCGCCACAGGATCTGCTTTTCCAGGCCCAGGATGTGTTCCGGGCAGTGGCGTGAGGTACAGGATGGGTTTCCAGCCAGCCAGTGGTTGCTTCCACCATTGTAAGCACATAGTGCTGACCCTGGCGGGTTTGGGGCAGTGTGATGTAATCAATCTGCCAGGCCTGCCCATACTTATACTTGGACCATCGTCCCCCACACCACAAAGGTTTGAACCGTTTCGCTTGTTTGATTGCGGCGCATGTTTCACAGTCATGGATAACCTGCGCAATAGCGTCCATGGTTAAATCCACCCCTCGGTCACGTGCCCATCTGTATGTTGCATCTCTTCCCTGATGTCCTGAAGTATCATGAGCCCACCGAGCTAAAAATAGTTCACCTTTATGTTCCCAGTCTAAGTCTGTCTGGAACACTTTAGCAGCCTGATCAACTTGCTGGTTGTTTTATGTTCCTCAGTGGCTCGATGTTTAGGTACGTGGGCATCCACGTGACGGACTTTAACAACTAATTTCTCTACCCTAGCAGCGATGTCTTGCCACAGTGTGGCAGCCCAAATGGGTTTACCTCTGCGCTGCCAGTTATTCTGCTTCCACTGTTTTAGCCATCCCCACAGGGCATTTGCTGCCATCCATGAGTCAGTGTAGAGATAGAGAACTGGCCACTTTTCTCGCTCAGCAATATCTAAGGCTAGTTGGATGGCTTTTACCTCTGCAAACTGACTTGATTCACCTACTCCCTCAGCTGCTTCTGTTACTTGTCGTGTGGGACTCCAAACAGCAGCT
Source organism: Todiramphus chloris collaris (assembly GCA_025345505.1). Lineage (NCBI taxonomy): Eukaryota > Metazoa > Chordata > Aves > Coraciiformes > Alcedinidae > Todiramphus > Todiramphus chloris. The sequence goes on from JANVCC010010409.1 coordinate 7,421, forward strand.
TTCCACTTCCGATGGTTTCCTACAAGACGGCAAGATCCATCAGTAAACAGAGCATATTGCTTATCAGTATCTGATAACTGATTGTATGGTGGGGCTTCTTCAGCACGTGTCACCACCTGTTCTGGTGGCATGCCAGAGTCTTTACCTTCTGGCCAATCCATGATCACCTCTAAGATTCCTGGACGACTGAGGTTCCCTATTCGAGCTCTCTGGGTGATTAATGCAGCCCACTTACTCCATGTGGCATCAGTGGCATGATGAGTGGAAGGAAATTTACCCTTAAACATCCAGTTTAGGACTGGTAACCTTGGTGCTAGGAGGAGCTGTGCTTCAGTACCGATCACTTCTGAAGCAGCTCGAACTCCTTCATATGCTGCCAATATTTCTTTTTCAGTTGGAGTATAGTTGGCCTCGGAGCCTTTGTATCCTCGACTCCAAAATCCTAGGGGTCGACCTCGAGTTTCCCCTGGTGCTTTCTGCCAGAGGCTCCAGGTAGGACCATTATTCCCAGCTGCAGTACAGAGCACATTTTTAATGTCCTGTCCAGTTCGGACTGGCCCAAGGGCTACTGCATGCACAATCTCTCGTTTGATCTGTTCAAAGGCCTGTTTTTGTTCAGGACCCCAATTAAAATTGTTTTTCTTTCGAGTCACTTCATAGAGAGGTTTTACAATCTGACTGTAACCAGGAATGTGCATTCTCCAGAAACCTACAGCACCTAAGAAGGTTTGTGTTTCCTTCTTGTTAGTTGGTGGGGACATTGCTGTTATTCTGTTAACCACATCCATCGGGATCTGGCGACGCCCATCTTGCCATTTGATTCCCAAAAACTGGATCTCTCGTGCAGGTCCCTTGACCTTGCTTCTTTTTATGGCAAAACCAGCGTCTAAAAGGATTTCAATTATTTTCTTACCTTTCTCAAAAACTTCTTCTGCTGTGTTACCCCACACAATGATGTCATCAATGTATTGCAGGTGTTCTGGAGCTCCACCTTTCTCCAGTGCAGTGTGGATCAGTCCATGGCAAATGGTAGGGCTGTGTTTCCACCCCTGGGGCAGTCGATTCCAGGTGTATTGGACACCTCTCCAGGTGAAAGCAAACTGAGGCCTACACTCTGGTGCTATTGGAATAGAGAAAAATGCATTAGCAATGTCAATGGTAGCATACCACTTAGCGGCCTTGGACTCCAGTTCATACTGGAGTTCCAGCATGTCTGGCATGGCAGCACTCATTGCTGGCGTAACCTCATTCAGGCCACGATAGTCCACTGTTAATCTCCATTCCCCATTAGATTTCCGCACCGGCCATATAGGGCTGTTAAAGGGTGAGCGAGTTTTGCTGACCACCCCTTGACTCTCTAGTTGATGGATCAGCTTCTGGATAGGAGCTAAAGAGTCTCGGTTGGTGCGATATTGTCGTCGATGCACCGTTCCAGTAGCAGTTGGCACCTTTTGATCCTCAACTCTCATCTTACCCACAATGGCAGACTCCTCTGAAAGGTTAGGTAGGACAGTCAGCTGTTTCTTGTCCTCAGTCTCTGCAGCTGCTATACCAAAGACCCATCGATACCCTTTTGGGTCCTTATAATACCCTTTCTTGAGGAAGTCTATGCCAAGGATGCACGGAGCATCTGGACCAGTCGCTATAGGGTGCTTTTCCCATTTATTCCCAGTTAAACTCACTTCAGCATCTACTACAGTCAGTTCTTGAGATCCCCCTGTTATTCCAGTAATGGTAATAGATTCAGTCCCTTGATGATTCGATGGCAATAGGGTGCACTGTGCACCAGTATCTACAAGGGCTTTATATTTTTGTGGTTCTAACGTGCCAGGCCATCGAATCCACACAGTCCAGTAAACTCTGTTGTCCCTCTCCTCCACCTGGCTGGAGGCAGGGCCCCTCTAATTCCGAGGGTATTGTCCATAATTAGTAACTGGGTTTGCATAGTTCATCTGGTTAACAGGGACAGGATTTGCATTATTTACTGGATTTACATTATTTACAGGATTGTTATTGATTACAGGAGTCACATTTTCATTCCCCCTACTCACGTTTTGACCTGAGGCCCATGTGGTTGGACCAAAGGACTGCTCATAGACAACTGGAGCAGCCTGCCTTCTGAAAGAATTCTCTCTTCTTCTTGGTTTACCTTGTAAGTAGAGTACTCGTGCCTGTAGAGCAGTGGTAGGTTTTCGATCCCATCTGCTCATATTCTCTCCAAAGGCACAGAGAAGAGACCACAGGGTACGTCATGACATGTATTGTTCCTGTTTAGCTGGTCTCGAAGAAGAGCGCATTCTCCTAGTGGCTTCAACACGGGTCCACTCAGGGGATGAATAAGATCTTTTCTCCCTTCTCTCTATTTTTGCAACCAGGCTTTTAACTGATCTCTCCAGGGCTGATAAAAGGACATGTATAGGACCAGAGACATTGTCTTCATACTGTCGTGCTCTCTTGGCCACTTCTGTCACAGTTGGTACCTCTTCATCGTCTGTTCCCCAGACCAATGTTGACAATGTGTGGGAATACGCTGGTGGGGCACTCCGCACAAACTTCTGGAGGATGGGTCGCTGGCATGGGATTGCATCAGGGTTCACTATTTGCCTATCACCATAGATCACCTGTCGCACAGCTAATTCTCTCAAGTACTTAATGCCTTTCTCCATGGTGTTCCATTTGCTTGGACGGCAATCGATGTCCTCCTTATAGGGGTGCCTGGATTTTACAGCTGACAAGAGTCTTCTCCAGAGACTGATAGTGTTGCTCTTTCTTGCAATCTCTTGATCAATGCCTCCATCTCTGGCCAGGAATCCCAGCTGCCTGGCTTCTCTGCCATTCAGTTTGATGGTGTGGGCACCATTATCCCAGCATCGGAGTAGCCAAGTGATCAGTGGCTCACCTTCATGACGGCTATAGTCCTTTCTCAGATTTCTCATCTCCTTTGTAGGTAAAGATTTGTTGGTACCCTCTGCATCTGATGACTCCACATCTGATGGGTTTGCTTTAGAAGGGCCTGCTCCACTGTCATCTGACCACACTGGGCGATCTGTTTTTGTTAGGTGTTTCTTTCCAGTCGCAGTGGCATCAGGCTTTGCATCTGGTTCTGACTCATACTCAGATTCAGCTTGGGAGGGACCATCTCCCTGATCTGTTGCTGGACTTGGCTGTTTCGTTTGTTTTCTTTTCTTCACAGGAGCAACTTGTACAGGTACAGTTTGAGTGGGAGTGGACACAGTAGCTGTGGGTGCAGCTGCCGGCTTTGCTGCTGGAGCTGGAACAGCTCCAGTGCTTGTTGTGGGAGTTGGAGCAGCAGCAGCACTTGTTTTGAGAACAGGAGGAGCAGCAGCAGCAGCAGCAG
>JANVCC010010416.1:0-12567 GCA_025345505.1 Todiramphus chloris collaris
ATCCAACAGCGTTCACTGCATATTCATTCTGTGGGGCTGGGTTATTCTAATCAGCTCCAGGAACTCATTATCAGGGGTCTCCTCCCTTTGGCACTTGCGCACTGCTGTCTGGTGGGCGTGGGCCGGGGGCTGCAGGAGGAAGGCCCCCAGTCTTCCTCGCAGTGCACTTGGCACCTTTTGTCTCCAAATGCAGAGCTGCGATGAAATCCCAGGGCTGGTGTGACCTGGCTGCTCTGGGGGAGGCTCTCCTGGATTCCTCCCCGCCTGGGAGTTCGTTTCCCTGAGCTACACAGCCCAGGACTGCACCAGACAGGCTGCAGGCTTGATGAGAGCCTTGGGAACTCTTGGGAACTTGGGAGCAGGGATGATGTCCTGGAGGGCCGAGTCCCCAGCAGGGCAAAATACATTTGGTGCCTTTCTATACCTGATTTGGTGCTTTCCTTAGAGCAAAGCAGCTGAAGTGATTGGTTTACCTGTTCCCTTTTAACAGCAACCCCCTGTTGCCACATCTTATTGACACGAATCATCCCATTTTCTTCAGTACAACCTGAAACTTACACTTTCTATTACGATGCTCTTCTCCAGTATCAAGAAGATTGGCATTGTTAAAAGCAAGACGAAGCTTTCCCTCAGAAAGTTACAGCAGGAAATCTTGCTTTGTTTCAAGTTCGGGGTTTTTTTGACATAGCAAAAGTTCTTGTTTGTGGACAGACTGTTTCTCGTCCATACTTTCTTTATGTGGATCCTTCTGGGACAACCAGTTGAGGGGCCGTCTCGTCCCACTCGCCGGGGGATGAGGGAAGTGGCCTTAAAAGGCGAGCCTGCCCCAGGTCAGCGTGGCCAATGAAAGCAGCTTCTCTAAGGAACGCCTCTAGAATGAAAACTCAGTGCAGGGATCATACAGTGCCCTGAGAAAGTGGGGACAGTCACCACCTCCGAGACCGCCTTGCTTTGCACTTAACCTGCCTGGCTGTTCTTCACTGTGAACCTTTATGGCAGCTGCAAGGGGCAGAGGCAGGGTGCAGCAGACAAAGGGGGGCTTTTTGGAAAGGTTTTTATTGCTGCTGGTTTTCTTTTAAAAATGAATTTAAATGAGGTGGCCGAAGTCGCATACTTTCAAGTTTTCCTCCATTTCTCCATTTTCCTCCAGTATGGAAGAAATGTCAAGACTTAGTTTAGGAGGAATTTTTGAACAGAACTTACTGACAGGGAGATCTTCATACTGCACATCAGATGTTGCGAGCAGCAAGACCGGAGCAAACGCTGGAATCTCTGCAGCAGTGTTACAGCAGGAGCTTCCACTGCAGCTCCCACAGACTCCCACCACAAGTGGCTATGTGGGATAGAAACGATACTTGGTGCTCTCCTTTGAGCTTCTCGCATCAACTGGTAAAAGGAAAGCTCGGAGGAGTAAACTAAACCATGTAGAACAGGCTAATAAATAACTCCGTGTCAGTCGAGCTACCTTACGGAACAGGAGTACGTGAAGTCAAAACATCCCAACAAACCAAGGGAAGAACAACTCCCGAAGAGGAAGGTCAACGTACAGCGACGCTCAGCAATAAAATGGACTTTCTGCCTGAACAGAACCAAATCTGCTTCTATTTCATTTTCCCAGTTGTAGTGGGTCTGGCTGAGCTGCTTTTCCCCATCCAGCCCTCCCGCTGCAGCACTGGGAGCTGGAGGGTGTTGAGAACACACCCGTGTTATCACTGCCGGTGCTCACACGGCACCAGAGGATGGGGGGCAGGATGGGGGAGGGGATACAGCCGACCTGAGCTGACCAGTGGGCTATTCCGTACCATATGACGTCAGCTCTACTATAAAGGGAGAGGGCAGGAGGAGGATGGGGGGGCATTCTGCTTTGTCCTCCAAGCGGCTGCTGCGTGTTCCCGGAGCCCTGCTTCCTGGACTCGGCCTGACATCGCCTGTGGACGGGAAGTAGAGAACAACATCTTATCTATCATAACCCACCCCCCTGTGCTCTGCGTCTCGTTCTCCCCCTGCGTGCCGTGCTGAAGGGGGTCGGGGGGAGTGATAGAAGGGCTTGGTGGGCGCCTGGTGCCGTGCCGGGGTCACCCCACCACAGTTCCTTTTGGCGCCCAACGTGGGGCACGAGGAGCTGCTTGCTTGCTTGCTTGCCTGCTTGCTTGCTTTAGGGATTAGTAGCCAACTCCCGTGCAGGCCACGGAGTTTGCGTGCAGCGCTTATCTGGTGTTTTTCTCAAACGTTTTCTATTTGCTTGGCTTTTGCACTGATAGCTTCAGTCTGCTGGGGAAGCTTCTGTCTCGGGAGGATGAAGGGCCGCGGGAGCACCCTGGCACAAACAGTAACGATGTGTTCCACACTGGCACTGGTGGCTTTGCTGTGTTGGGGGGGCTACCTTGGGGAGAAAATGAATGAATCTCTACCGGAAATGATGTAGATGATTTATTCGTGCATGCTCCCAAGGTCCTCGTCCACCCTTACGTGAGCTTTGGGATACTGCTAATCAATATCGTTGGCCTGATCCGGGTTGTGTGCAGTCTGGTCCCAGCTTGGCCTGAGAGGAAACAAGTTTCAGGTGGGGTGGCACCAAAATGTGCCCTGAGACGGCCTGTCCCTGGGTGGCAAGGGGTCTGGCAGGATTTGGGCAGGTTCCTAGGACAGCTGTCACCTCCAGTAGCCTGGGACTTTACTCCTGAGCAGGCAAGCGACCCTGGCAAGCTGACACAGCATTTAATAGAAGGGTGCCTTGTCTACCCCGATGAGAACCAGCAGCTCCTAGCACTGTACTGGGGCCTGGCCTGTGCCTACTGAGCCACAGTTGAGTACTCTCAGAAGACTGTGGTTGAGGCAGGGACCCAGACTGCATCTGAAGACACCGGAGTTGAGATAGGGACGGCAACCACAACCGCCAAAGTAGCCCCAGTAGTGAAAAAGAAGCAGTGGACGAGGAGAACAACAGGCCCCTACCCTCGGTTAGTGAGGGATGTGGAAGAGGAGGAAGAACATGACCAACAAGCTGGGTCCTCAACAGGAAGACAGGAGGAGGGGGTGATAGAATTGAAGCAAGAGGCAGAAACCACCCGGTCCCTGACATCGTCAGAACTTAGAGACCTGAGGAAGGATTACAGCCGCCAGATAGGGGAACGGATTGTTACCTGGCTGCTTCGGTGCTGGGATACTGGGGCTGATACCCAACAGCTGGAAGGTAAGGAAGCCCAACAGCTGGGCTCCCTTGCTAGGAATCGTGGCATTGAAAGAGGAATTGGAAAAGAGGCAGCAATTTGCAGTCTCTGGAGACGGCTCCTTTCAAGTGTCAAAGCAAGATATCCATTCAAGGAAGACTTAATGAATGCCACCTCCTCAGGAAAATGGTCCACTGCTGATGAAGGTATCCAGTACCTGAGGGAACTAGCAGTACTGGAAGTCATCTATGGGGATTTAGATGATGACGAGCATCCTAAAGATCCAGAGGATGTTCAGTGTACAAGGGCCATGTGGAGGAAAGTGATTAAGAATGCGCCGGCATCATATTCTGCCAGCTTGGCAGCAATGTATTATCCACAAATGGATAATCCAACCGTGGAAACTGTTTCTTCCTGGCTTCAGAACTTTGAAGAGAGTCTTGGTACCTCCACATCCCTAAGAGCTAGTGCCTTGGATATCAGGAGTCCCCCCAAGGAATCAGCCAGTCAGAGGGAAAGGGAGCCCGAGGCGTATGCCACGTGGTGCACTCTGGTTCTTCCTGCGTGACCAGGGGGAGGATATGAGGAAGTGGGACGGTGAACCAACTTTTAAGCTGGAAGCCCGTGTACAGGAATTGAGAGGGAAGACAGCTGTTAAAAAAGGGCCATCCAAGAAGACCATTAACGCAGTCAGTGTTGAAGCACAAGAAGGCAATCGACGATCTCGCAGATACGGGAAGAATAAAATCAACTCCACTGAGCCTGATGAGGGGACTTCTGGTTTGACACAGCAAGGGTCAGACAGTGAATATTCAGACCAGGAGCAGGAATAGAGAGGCCCTGCCTCTAGCCAGGTGGAGGAAAGGGACAATCGTATTTACTGGACTGTGTGGATCCGATGGCCTGGCACGTCAGACCCACAGAGGTACAAGGCCTTGGTCGATACCGGAGCGCAGTGCACGGTGATGCCATCTGAATACAGAGGAGCTGAGCCCATAAGTATTTCCGGGGTGACAGGGGGATCCCAGCAGCTGACAGTATTGGAGGCTGAAGTGAGCCTGACTGGTAAGGAGTGGTATAAACACCCCATTGTGACTGGCCCAGAGGCCCCGTGCATCCTTGGCATAGATTATCTCAGGAGAGGCTATTTCAAGGATCCAAAAGGATACCGGTGGGCTTTTGGTGTTGCTGCCTTGGAGGCGGAGGGAAGTGAACAGTTGTCCACCTTGCCAGGTCTCTCAGAGAACCCTTCTATAGTGGGGCTGATGAAGGTTGCAGAGCAGCTGGTGCCAATGGCCACGACAACCGTGCATCGGCGGCAATATCGCACCAACAGAGATTCCCTGATCCCCATCCAGGAATTGATTCATCAGCTGGAGAGCCAGGGCGTGATCAGCAAAACTCATTCACCTTTCAACAGCCCCATATGGCCTGTGCAAAAGTCAAATGGAGAATGGAGATTGACAGTGGGCTATCGTGGTCTGAATGAAGTTACACCGATGCTGAGTGCTGCTGTGCCAGACATGCTGGAACTTCAGTATGAGCTGGAGTCCAAGGCAGCCAAGTGGTACGCCACGATTGACATCGCTAATGCATTTTTCTCCATTCCCATAGCACCAGAGTGCAGGCCACAGTTTGCCTTCACCTGGAGGGGAGTCCAGTACCCCTGGAATCGATTGCCCCAGGGGTGGAAACACAGCCCCACCATCTGTCAGGGACTGATTCCCACTGCACTGGAGGAAGGTGGGGCTCCGGAGCGGACGCCGGCCTCCCTTTGCGGAGCGCTCCGGTGCGGCGCGGCCCAGCTCTGCTGCTGCTCCCTCTTTCTCCGGCCATGGCGTTGCCCGGTAGTTGACGTTGGGTTTCCCCCCTTTTCTACCTTCTCCTCTTTCTCTCGCCCCTTTCTTCCCCCCCTTCCCCGTGTCCCGGCCCAGGCACGTAGGCGGCCAGGACCGGAGACACCGGGTCCCCGCTCAGCCTCCCCACCCCTCAGGAACAGGCGGCAGGAGTCGGGCCGGGCGGCTGCCGGACGCGCCAGGAACAGCATCAGCGGCATCGGCGGGGTCACCAACGGAGGCAAGACCACCCTCACCCGCAGGCCGAGGCAAGCCCTGCCCAACTGCAGCGTGGTGCACCAGGACGACTTCTTCAAGCCCCAGGATGAAACAGAAGTTGAAGATGGGTTTAAACAGTGTGATGTGATTAGTGCATTAGATATGGAAGCTGTGATGAGTACCAGCAACGCGTGGATAAAAAACCCAGTCAAGTTTGAACGTTCTCATGGGATCACCACCACCCTGGATACCCAGCTCTTACAAGATAAGGACGGAGGAGATGAAACAATCCACATTCTTATTGTTGAAGGCTTCCTACTTTACACCTACAGGCCACTGACTGATGTATTCCACCATCGATACTTTCTTTCCATTCCACATGAAGAGTGTAAAAGGAGAAGAAGTTCAAGGAATTGCACCGTACCAGATCCACCTGGATTGTTTGATGGCCACGTTTGGCCCATGTATGTAAAGCACAGGAAGATAATGGAAGATCTTGGAGTTGATGTGGTGCCCTTGAATGGAACAAAATCAAAGGAGGAGCTGTTTAATGATGTCTATGGACAGATCCAGAATAAGATTGAAGAATTACTTAAAATGCAGAAATGAGCTGCTGTTGCTGATTCTTGTGGGTGAAGATGACTCCTGTTTGCTCTGCGCTGTCTGCCCAACTACCGCCTAAGTTCCAGCTTCTGTGAAGACTCTCAGCTCTTAAATTTGACTTTGTTCTATGGTCAAAATTAAAAAGCACTTCCCCCCTTGTCTGTCATCTTAATTTGTGCTTCAACTTAGTATGTGGCCTCAGATGATCTCAGTCTACGCCCCAGCTCCAGGAGGAATCCTTTTCACTGTGCTTTTAACGGGGGAAAGTGAAACAGCTTAACAGAGCTGATGCAAAGTGGCACAGCTATTCAAGGAGAGCATGTGCATGTGTATATACCTCTATACTGATGACTCCTTTCAAATTTCTCTAATTGAGCAGCAAGTATGCTTGAAGAAACGAGGTTTGATTTTGCTCTTCAAAAATATGAGAACAATAGGTTTTCAGGCCATTTTTTTTTATTTTTAAAAATTAAAAAGGTTGGACTTGATGACCCTGGAGGTCCTTTCCAACCATAATGATTCTATGATTCTATCTCCAGAACATTGATGGCATCATCGTATGGGGCAACACAGCAGGAGAAGTTTTCGAGAAAGGGAAGAAAATAATTGCAATCCTCCTGGAGGCCGGGTTCGCTGTAAAGCGAAGCAAGGTGAAGGGGCCTGCGCAGGAAATCCAGTCCCTTGGAAGAAAATGGCAGGATGGGCGTCGACACATCCCGATGGACGCGATCAATAAGATAACAGCAATGTCTCCACCAACCAACAAAAAGGAGACACAGGCTTTCCTGGGTGCTGTGGGTTTCTGGAGAATGCATGTTCCAGATTACAGTCTCATTGTGAGCCCGCTCTACCATGTGACCCGGAAGAAGAATGACTTTACCTGGGGCCCTGAACAGCAGCAGGCCTCTGAACAAATTAAACAGGAGATTGTGCATGCTGTAGCCCTTGGGCCAGTCCGGACAGGACCAAATATCAAAAACATACTCTACAGCGCAGCCGGGAAGAATGGTCCTACCTGGAGCCTCTGGCAGAGGGCACCTGGGGAGACACGAGGCCGACCTCTGGGTTTTTGGAGTCGAGGATACAGGGGATCTGAGGCCAACTATACTCCAACGGAAAAGGAGATACTGGCAGCATATGAAGGAGTTCGAGCTGCCTCAGAAGTGATCGGAACAGAAGCACAGCTCCTCCTGGCACCCCGACTGCCAGTGCTGGGATGGATGTTCAAAGGGAGAGTCCCAGCTACTCACCATGCAACTGATGCCACATGGAGCAAGTGGATTGCACTGATAACACAACGGGCTCGAATAGGGAACCCCAGTCGCCCAGGGATCCTGGAAGTGATCACGAACTGGCCAGAAGGCAAAGATTTTGGGATGTGGCCAGAGGAAGAGGTGAAACGTGCTGAGGAGGCCCCACCATACAACACATTATCAGATGAGGAAAAGCAACACGCCCTGTTCACTGATGGGTCTGGTTGCATTGTGGGAAAACATCGACAGTGGAAGGCTGCTGTGTGGAGTCCCCTACGACAAGTCATTGGAGCTGCCGAAGGACGCGGTGAATCCAGTCAGTTTGCAGAAGTGAAAGCCATCCAACTGACCCTAGATATTGCCCAACGAGAAAAGTGGCCAGTGCTCTACCTCTACACTGACTCCTGGAGGGAGGCAAACGCCCTGTGGGGGTGGTTGCAGCACTGGAAACGGCTTCCACACCCAAGGAACCCGGCAGCTTTGGTGACTCTAGATAACCTCGAGCCGATCGCACGCCCCCGCGGCGGCGACGACCCATTCGAATGTCGGCCCTATCAACTTTGGATGGTACTGTCTGTGCCTACCATGGCACTTGGAGAAAATCCTCTGTCGCTCCCACGGCCGCTCTGGCCTGCTGCACCATCCCCTGAGGGGACAAAACAGGTTCTTCGTTGCGTTCCCGTTGCGATACACGGAACCCACGAGAACAGTTCCACACCTTCCCGACCAAAGGAAGCTTCAGAACAATCCGCTTCCAAAAGCGGCAGGTGCCGAGCAACCATCCCCTCAGGAACACAAGCAAAAGCACCTGGCAAGTAAAGGTCACCGTTAAGAAAGTGCCTGAGGAAAGAAGTTTTGGCTGGAGCTTGTACACGTAGATCGAGTAGCTCTCCCTGTGGCTCTTCTTGCGCTTCTTGTCGCCCTTCTTCTGCGTCTTGGTCACTGCCTTCTTGTCGCCCTTCTTGGGCGCGGGGCGGACTTGGCCGGCTCAGGCACAGCGAACACTCTGCAGCACCGGAAGTTTCAGTGCCCCATCGCCAGCAAGGCTGACTCCTAGAGAATGCATTTTAGAGGAGCAGAAGCTTCACTTGCAGTGGTCTCTTGGTGTTGTGCACTTCTGCTGGGTTCTTCGTGGCTCAAAGGGGCAGCAAAGTCCACCTCTTTGCACAAGAAGCGTGAAAATAAGCGTGACCGACACGTCTCTTGAATCGCAAGCTTTATGCTCCTGTTCGTCAAAACTCCACAAACTATCACTGCAGTTGGATCAAGAAAGAACTGGGGTCTGCTTGTTAAACATTTCAACTTGGAACTAAAAAAGACTGAGCCTCCCGGGAACAGTTGGAGTTGAAACAGAGCAGTGAAACTGCACAACACCCACAGTATCCCTGGCCTTGGAATCAAGGCCAGGCTGTTCAATAAAACTCGTATTAGAATCCACGCTGAACCCAAACATTAAAATTCTAGACCCTGGCCTGATCCGGCTTGGTCTCCAGTACCAGAAGCTCATAGATCTGGAACAGAGATGAATATTTTAAGATTGCACAGGAACGAGCTCCACTCACAGGTAAGAAAAGCATCGCGAAACCTTTCCCTTCAGAGAGCTCCAGGAAAACTGAGGTACGTGCTCCTTATGTTGAGGGCTGGATACTGCAGGGCCTCCACGGAACACGAGAGCAAAGACTCTCTAACCGAGACAGAAGACTGCTTTCTGCTGGAGCTAGAGAACCTGCCTTTTGCTGCACCTTGCTGCCCTCTTACCGTACTGTAATCTGCATTTTTGAAAGGAAATTATGAACTTAGGATCAAATCTAAACTTGTAAGAACAGCAGCAGCACAACAGCTCATTTTCTCACGAGTCAAAAAGCTCTCTAAACAGCAGCTCCGGACAAGACTTGGCCCAGCCCTTTGCTCCAACGGGAAAATCGGCAGGCTGAGAAATCTGCCTGCCGGAATTACTTGTCCACAGTCCTGCACAGCTCTGTCTTGACCGTTTGAGCACCGACATCCAACAGGGGAGCTTAGGGGACAACCCCACGCAGTCAACTGTGCACGCGTTGCCAAAATCCCTCTTCCAGAAAATCTGCTCCCGAGCTGCAGTCAAAGCAGTGACACAGTCCCAACCTACTGAGATACATCCTACTCCTTTACACGGGGCAGAACTTATTTCCTCAGGCTAACGGCATCCAAACAACCCTTGCACGGACTGGTGTCGTAGACCGTACCTTCTCCTTGTAGTTGATGGCAAGCAGATCCCCCGTGGTTAGACAAGCCAGGCTTCTGAAGGCGTTTTCTAACCTTTGGAGAATGTTAAGGTGCAACATTCAAGCTTTAAAGTTACTGCGTTAGAAAGCGCTGACCCTCGGCCTCGCAAAGGTCGTTTCATTCTTCAAGTGGGAGAAAACTTTTGTCCCCTGCTCTGTAATTGACAGGAAGGAAACAGAGCTTTGCTATTGGAGATCTTGAAAAAATCCGCATCCTGGGGCCACTTGAAGATGGACATCCTCCACTTGGAGCAGGCCGCCCCCTTCCAAAAGCAAGTTCTGCCTCATCTGCAAGAGGGAAAACCGAGATGCAACCGGGATCGGCCAGACCGATGTTTCTCATTCTCTTGCCCTGCGTACACTGCTTCTCACTGAAACGTGCCAGTTTGCCATGTTTTAACTCGAGGAAGAACAGCATCGGAGCAAAGAGTCTGCTTTGCTTCCTTAGCGAAACCCTCGCGGAGGGAAACTGGAGCTGGGACCGAAAGCTGTTGTAGGAACATGGCTAGCAAAGACACGCCCTTTCAGGAGTCGTTCCACCTCTCACACTGAGCTGGCCACTCGCTACTCCTGCTCCTCGGGTTTTGAGGCTTCAGCCCGAGACAACTCACCCAGGGTGGGAGGTAGCACGTGCCCTCCTCAGCCACAAATTCCAGCCCTCCGCAGCGCGTCCTTCGGTTTGAGCTTCTGCTGCTCAGCTTGAACATCATCGGACAAGGAAGACCGAGCTGGCCTGGGGAGGAAGGAGAACAAAATGTTGCTACAAAGCCACTGACGCATTCCTGAAGCTTTCAGAAACTGGACAGTACACCAGAGAATGGGCCAGACTAGAGGAGAGGATTCCCCTCACACCACGATCCCAGCTCCTCCAAACGACAAATCCAGTAGACAATGCAGAGGCACAAATCCTGCACGGCCATCGCACCGAGAGCTTTAAGTGCCTCGCCGACACTTCCCCGAGCTCAGAGATGAGCAGGGCAGCGGGTGTCAGCAGAGGAGTCTGGTACTGTTATGTCCTCGTGCTGTTGTCGACAGCTTAGCTCCCACCTAATGAATTTCAACAGGCCCTGCCTGCTTTAAGATTAAATCCTAATGACTAAACTAATTTCTCCAAGGAAAAACTCAGGGTGGAAAAAACCCACTTCGTTAGAAAGGCCGATAAAGACCATTTATACCATTTAGACCGTTGATCCGGTTCTCTTTTTCCCCACCTCAAAGTTCATTGCCACGGATTAGTCTCAGCTCCTCGATTTAAGTCAGACTTTAGCAGTTAACTAAACACCGTGGCATTTACTTATGCATTTGCTCCCATTGTCAATGTTGTTATTCCCGGGCAAAACATTCACTTACTGAGCTGCTCCACAGCCGACAGTGGCAGAATTCCTGCAAACTACAGCAGAACTACTTTCTTTCTGCAGCTAAACCAGGAGCAGTTCAGGGACCTGTAGAGGGCACAGGAGATGGCTGCAGCCAGGAGGAGGAGGGAGGTGGCCACCAGGCCCAGAGTGATGCTTATGGTAAAGGGGTCTAAGGGTGAGGACAGAAGTAATGGTGGGGACAGAAGGTCACCAGGGCACCCGCTTCGTTCAGCAGCAGGCCCACATTTCCTCTAGGCTTCCTTTTGCCTCCAACATCCATCCAGAAGGCCTTGCTGGCCACGCAGCAGGCCATGCTGTCCACCCGCAATCCCACGCTGCCCTCCCGGAAGCCCAGGCTGGCCTCCCAAATGCCCTCTGCGGGTGACATCCCAGCGGGTCGTCCCCGCCAACGGCCACCGCCGTGGCAGCACCGCAGCCCCCGCACAGGGGGCGAAAAGGACAGCAACGCAGACATCTCTGACGTCACCTGCGGAGGGATTGTGACGTCAGCGAGCGACGCATTGTGACGCGGCCTCCCTCGCCCTAGAAACCGGGGACACAGCTCTGGGGCCAACGCAGAGCGAGCGGAGCGGATCCCCGCCCCACGGCTACCATCTCCGCAGCCGGTTTGTGCCACACAGACACCATCAACCCGCGGCACGGGCGAGCAGGAAGACGAGAAGAAGCTGGACAAGGAGGAGGAGAAGAGGCTGGACAAGGAGGAGGAGAAGAAGCCATCTCCGCACCCTCTGGGCTCGGAGCTGACAGTAGAGAGGGGGACACTGCTCATCAGGATAACGAAGAGAATGAGAGAATGGGGATTTAACCGACTGCTGCGAGTGGAAAGCTGAGTGTGCAGACATTGAGCAGGAATAAAGCGCTTCTCCCTCTCACGAGAGACTATGCTTTATACAGCCATTCTGTAAGAGAACTCTTTTCTCACGGTGACATCAATAGAGAAGGCGTAGCCCCTCCTGAACGGTTAAACAGAAACTTGGAGTATATAATGAAGCTCTTTTGCATCCTCCAAGTTGCAGTTCTCCCTCCTCTGCCTTTGTCAGTGTAAAGCGTCATCTTAACGTTTTACGTACCGGAAAACTGAAAGAAGGTCTCCCCAGATCCGGCCTTCTCGTTCCAGGCTGAACAACCTCAACTCCCTCAGCCTGGCCTCACAGCAGAGGGCTTCCAGCCCTGGGATCATCTTGGCGGTTCTCTTCTGGCCCCACTCCAGCAGGTCCATGTCTCTCCTGTGCCGAGGAGTCACAAAAGCCCAGTCTAGCCACCCGAACCTCCCCGCTGGCCAGGCAGAAGGCCAGGCTGGCCACCCAGAATAAGAAGATCTGTCCCTGAAAAGATTCCCGTGAGGGTTCTCTAAAGGCTGACGTCTCAGGCCGTCTCGCGGCCTCTGGGTTTCACTGAGGAACTGAATACACTCCCCCTCCCTCCCCTCCGGGTGATCCCCAAAGGACACGGGGAACTCCCCCGAACCCCCCAAGATATCCCCAGACCTTCCTGATCCCTCCCAGAGCCCGCGAGATTCCTCAGGCCTTCTTAAGACCCCTCCCCGACCTTCTTGGCCCCCCCAGACCCGCAAGATCCCCCCAGGCCCGTCTCAGACCCTCGAACCCTCCCCCCACAGCCCACCCTCCAGGCCCTTCCAGGCCCCTCCGGGCGCCCCCCGGCGCTTCCCCCGCTCCCGGCCGGTTCCCCCCAAGGAGGTCCCGGGGGACACCCCCCCTCCCTCAACCCCCAACCCCCAGACCCGTCCCAACTCACCCCGCGGGTCCTCCCCGCGTCCCGCAGGCCCCGCTACCGGGACCACAGCTCCCGGCAGGCACCGCGGCCTGCAGGGCCCAGCGGCCGCCGAG
>JANVCC010010423.1:0-32222 GCA_025345505.1 Todiramphus chloris collaris
CGTCTGTTATAGGTTTAAGGGGCTGCCCTGACCCTAAACCACGACAGGTGGGTGTTGGTCTCTCCTCCCAAGTAACTAGAGATAGGACGAGAGGTAACGGGCATAATTGCATAGTCTGTAAGTTAGCAGGATCCTATGGAGGCTTTCCTAAAGGTGATACTTGCAAGGGGATACAACGATCCTTAGTTCAGAGGACTTAGCATAACCATAAACATTTTAAGGACCTTTCTGTGATAAATAGCTAAATCCCTCAGGTTGCCATGTAGGATAGTTTAGATGTGTGTGTATATATATATATTTATTTTTATATCTATAATAAAAAAAAAAATAAAATGTGGAAGTCTACATATTAGGAAATATTCTGTAATACTCCAGAGATCTGGGGGCAATAAATCTTCCAACCATCTCAACTTATTTTTTAAAAAAGTTATTTTAAAAAAATAAATCCTTCTTGTTTTAAGTTACCTGCTGGTCTTCCTCTTTTAGGGCTTACTTTTGGAGTCACAGCCACTGCAGCTGCTACCACTGCTGCTTCTGCAGTTTCAGCTTGTTTTTCAGCCTAATTTAAAGAAAGCAATTCACAAATTAAAACCATAGACCCTCTCCCCGTAAAGCAGCTATTTCTTACTTCCTTCCTAACATATTGCATAAAATATGTTTCTAAACTGCTGAAAAATAAGCAAACTAGTTTAGTAGAGTAAGGATGCATAAAAAGCCCAATAGTTTCTGGATAAAAATTCATAAATATTTGGGACAAAGAACTTTCTTTATAAGGGGGAAAGTAAACTTTAAATGATTGTTGCAATGGTCACTGCAAACAACCTGGAGCAATGTGCTGCAATCATTCAGGTTTTATAACTCAGCAGAAGAAACACCATTGCTAAAATCCAGAAGAAGGATCTGAAAAGTTTTCTAGAAAACCAATTCATTAGTGCTGGTTGGAGTGAAAGGAAGCTACAAGCTTGAATGTGCACGCTGCTGATGGCACAATCCTGAAGTCAGCACAAACTTCCTTTTCCTTTTCCATCTCAAAAAGAATATTGGATTCCATCTTCTACACTTCCAAGGGTATTGAGTTTGGTACTGGTACCAGTGTCAGAAATACAGTAAAAAAACCCCATTTAGCTTACTATTCAGGAACATCTGAATGGAATACAGATCAGATCCTGAATAACTGCAGTTCACAGATTGGCATGTTGACTTGAGCTCAATTGGAGGGGGTAGGGCAGGACAGTCCTCTCAAGGAGAGAAGCTAACTGCTTCAGTCTTCCAAACTTCATCTACTGCTGAATGTGCATCAACACACTGTGATTTTAGTCTTATTCCCGGTCAATGAATAAGAATTATGTCTAAAATTCTTTGTATGGTTATTAATGTTGCTTTATTATTTCTCTAGAACATCAACTGAAGAGGGAGAGCTTGAAAATCCAAAGGAATCTCTTTGAAAAGAATTTATGCCACTGGAGTCATCTCATTTTGGGGTTTTTGGTTATTTTTTTTGTTTGGTTGGTTTGGTTTGGTTCGGTTTTGTGGCTTGGTTTGGTTTGGTTTGTTTGTTTGTTTGTTTTTGTTATTTAGTCGCATTTGAAATCTACAGACCAAAAGTTTTTAAAATTTTATAAGCATAGTATTTTAATATTAAATTTTGTGGAATACCATCCCCTTTAATCTTCATTTGAAAAGTATTTAAATGTTTTGCTGATGGTTTTATCCAGTATTAATAAACAATACACATCTCAAAATCCCATTCAGAAAACAGGAGACAGAGTTGTAGTATGTTTTAATCTGATCCCTGTATGTTTGTCCAGTTGATATCAGGAAAGAGTGTAAATAGCTTTTCAACTGCTTAATTGCTTTGTTTGTATAAAACATACTCTCTTCCGGTCATACCGACCTGTTAGTGCGTAGTTTTTCAACATGTATCAGGATGTTTTTTTACTGTGCTTTGTACAAGTTGGAAACATTGGTTTTATAGTGGTTTATGTTAAAGTTTAATTTTGTTCTTGCAAAACATTGTACCAAGTGATGCTATCTACCAGTTGTACCAATTTATGCTGTGTGAATTCTCGTAGTATGCTTTTGATATTATAGATGTCATACTAGGAAGAAATCTGGTGGTTTTACTGAACCTGTTGATGATGCACATTGGTTAGAAAACAGTCTTGAATGCTTTAAAAAAAAAAAATCTTTAAGAATCAACTTCTTTCAATGAGTTTAATGTTCAAATTGTATAAATTAAGGCATTCATAAAGGCCATAACTGTTGGAATGTTGGAATCAAAGCTGTTAAGAACTTTTCCTTGACATGAACTTGAGGTGTTTAGAACTTAGGTTTTTCAAAACAAAAACCTTGTAAAGGTTTCTGAAAGCAAGAAAGGAGGGAGAAAGAGAAGTGCTACACTTGTAAAATCCCCCACTCGTGAACCCCCCCCCCCGCCCCCTTGCACTCTCTCTCTTTCTCTCTGCTCTCCCTGGCCCTCCTCTCTAGCTGTTTCTGCTGTCTCTGTCCCCTGTGTTCTCTGCCCTCCTCTGTTTGTCTTGGCCTACTAAGCTGACATCGCTCAAATAACTAGACTGATATTGGAGGCCCACTGTTTAACCTCCAGTATGTTGCTATGCAGTTGTTAGGGTTGTAACTTTTGTTAGATGAAGCACAATGAGGCGAGTGTTATAAAAACCCCCACATAATTGGCAGAAATAGCAGAACTAAACTTATACAAAAATATTTGCCTGGAGACTCGCTACACCAATCAACGAGCAACAGTTCAGAGCAGTCCAGCAACAACTAAAGATGAAATAATCTGGAAGGTGCTCTCCATCTCATAAAACACACGTACCTCAGCCTGAAGGGGAACAGCATGAGTCTGCCTTTGGGGGTGCCTGGGACCATGCCTGTGCGTGGCCAGAACGGACACCCTCAGCACCCTACTCCTCCCAACCTCTGACAACTGATGCTCCTGACAGCAAGAAAAGGGGAAGTAGAGATAGCCAAGTTTCCTGTAACTTTGTAGTGTTCTTTGTATTAATAATCACTCTTTCACAGAGACAATAAATACCTAAACTCCTTCACACAGGACAAATCACTGCATAGTAATCAATGCATATGTTTAGTCTGTCCAGACCTAAACAATGGCATTACTAAAACTGCTGTCGGAAGTGGGATCAGAAGAAAGCTTTGGACTGTGAAAAGAGGATTGTACAGCTGTAGTGCATCCAACAAGTGTCTGCAATGCAGAGACCACCTACAGCTGTCAAATTCATTTGTCCAAGTGTAATCTTGCAGATATTGGGGGTGGGCGCTTGCACGTAAGAGTCTGGCAGGAAGTACGTTTAGTACTCCCATTTGAGGTAGGATAGCACAAACATTTTGAAACTTGTTCTAACGTAAGAGTAAGGGAACCTGGCAAGTGACTCCTGAACCTCCAGTACAGAATCACACAGAATCACAGAATGTTAGGGGTTGGAAGGGACCTCCAAAGATCATCGAGTCCAACCCCCCTGCCAGAGCAGGACAAAACTAGGGCAGATCACGCAGCAATGCATCCAGAAAAGTCTTGAAAGTCTCCAGAGAAGGAGACTCCACAACCTCTCTGGGGAGTCTATTCCAATGCTCTACAACTCTTCCAGTAAAGAATTTCTTCCTCATGTTGAGGTGGAACTTCCTGTACTCTAGCTTGGATCCATTGTCCCTCGTCCTATCACAATGCACAAGCGAAAAGAGGTTGTCCCTGCCTTCTTGACGCCTAGCCCTTATGTACTT
This sequence comes from Todiramphus chloris collaris, assembly GCA_025345505.1. NCBI lineage: Eukaryota > Metazoa > Chordata > Aves > Coraciiformes > Alcedinidae > Todiramphus > Todiramphus chloris. The sequence goes on from JANVCC010010423.1 coordinate 3,760, forward strand.
CTAGAAATTAGTACCTGGATTGGATGAGGAATGGGTGCCTTTGGCTCAGTGTCTGATTTGGACGCATCCTCCAGTGTCTTGGGAAATGAAATCCGAGCACACCAAGTGCCTGAAAGAATTGGCAACCCAATTGGGAAAAAGCTTTAATACCTTTCATAGAATCATAGAATCATTAAGGTTGGAAACGACCTTCAAGATCATCAAGTCCAACCGTCTACTAAACATTATCATGACCACTAAACCATGTCCTGAAGTGCCACATCTGCCATGGCTTCACCAAGAGCAAATCATGCCTGACTAACTTGGTGGCGTTCTATGAAGAGGTCACAACATCAATAGACGGGGGAAGAGCAACCGACGTCATTTACCTGGACCTGAACAAAGCCTTTGACACTGTCCCGCATGGCATTCTGGTCTCCAAGTTGGTGAAATATGGATTTGATGGATGGACAATTCAGTGGATAGAGAACTGGCTTGATGGCCACTCCCAAAGAGTGGTTGTCAATGGATCGGTATCCAAGTGGAGATCAGTGACAAGCAGAGTCCCTCAAGGATCAGTACTGGGACTAGTCTTGTTTAACATCTTTGTCAGCGACATGGATGGTGGCATTGAGTGCACCCTCAGCAAGTTTGCCGACGATACCAAGCTGTGTGGGGCGGCTGACATGCTGGAGGGAAGGGATACCATTCAGAGGGACCTTGACAGGCTGGACAGGTGGGCCCATGCCAACCTCATGAAGTTCAACAAGGCCAAATGCAAGGTCCTTCATCTGGGTCGGAGCAATCCCAAGCACCAATATAGGCTGGGCAGTGACCGGCTTGAGAGCGGCAGTGACTGGCTTGAGAGCAGCCCTGAAGAAAAGGACTTGGGAGTACTGGTGGATGAGAAACTCAACATGAGCCATCAGTGTGCTCTTGTAGCCCAGAAAGCCAATTGTATCCTGGGCTGCATCAAGAGAAGCATGGCCAGCAGGCCAAGGGAGGTGATTCTCCCCCTCTACTCCACTCTCGTGAGACCTCACCTGGAGTACTGCGTCCAGTTCTGGATCCTCTGTTACAGGAAGGATATGGATGTGCTGGAACGTGTCCAGAGAAGGGCCACGAGGATGATCAGAGGGCTGGAGCACCTCTCCTATGAGGACAGACTAGGAGACTTGGGGTTGTTCAGTCTGGAAAAGAGAAGGCTCCGGGGAGACCTTGTCGTGGCCTTCCAGTATCTGAAGGGGGCCTGCAAGAAAGCTGGGGAGGGACTTTTTAGGCTGTCGGGCAGTGATAGGATTAGAGGGAATGGATTAAAACTAGAGATAGGTCGATTCAGGTTAGACAGTAGGAAGACTTTCTTCACCCTGAGGGTGGTGAGACACTGGAACAGGTTGCCCAGAGAGGTGGTGGAAGCCCCATCCTTGGAAGTTTTTAAGACCAGGCTGGATGGGGCTCTGAGCAACCTGCTCTAGTGGAAGGTGTCCCTGCCCATGGCAGGGGGGTTGGAACTAGATGATCTTTAAGGTCCCTTCCAACCCTGACAATTCTATGATTCTATCTACATGTTTTTTGAACACCTTCAGGGATGGTGATTCCACCACCTCCCTGGGCAGCCTGTTCCAATGCCTAACAACTCTCTCAGTAAAGAAATTTTTCCTAATATCCAACCTAAACCTCCCCTGGCACAACTTAAGCCCATTTCCTCTTGTCCTATCACTAGCTACCTGGGAGAAGAGACCAACACCCACTTCACGACAACCTCCCTTCAGGTAGTTGTAGAGAGCAATAAGGTCTCCTCTCAGCCTCCTCTTCTCTAGACTAAACAACCCTAGGTCCCTCAGCCGCTCCTCATAAGACATTTTCTCCAGACCCTTTACCAGCCCTTATCTGAACTCACTCCAGCACCTCAATGTCTTTTTTATACTGCAACGCCCAAAACTGAACACAGTACTCAAGCTGTGCCCTTACCAGTGCCGAGTACAAGGGCACGATCACTTTTCTACTCCTGCTGGACACACTGTTTTTGATACAGGCCAGGATGCTGTTGGCCTTCTTGGCCACCTGGGCACACTGATAGCTCATGTTCATACAGCCATCCACCAGCACCCCTAGGTCCTTTTCTGCCATACAGCTTTCCAGCCACTCCTCCCCAAGCCTGTAGTGTTGCCTGGGGTTGTTGTGACCCAAGTTCAGGACCCGGCACTTGGCCTTGTTAAACCTCATCCCATTGACCTCAGCCCATCGATCCATCCTGTCCAGATCCCTCTGTAGAGCCTTCCTACCCTCGAGTAGATCAACACTCTGGCTCAATTTGGTGTCATCTGCAAACTTGCTGAGGGTACACTCGATCCCCTCATCCACATCATCAATAAAGATATTAAACAAGACTGGCCCCAAAACTGAGCCCTGGGGAACACTGCTAGTGACCGTCCGTCAACTGGACTTTGTTCTGTTCACCACAACTCTCTGGGCTCGGCCATCCAGACAGTTTTTAACCCAGCGAAGAGTACACCCATCTAAGCCATGAGCTGACAACTTCTCCAGCAGAATGCTGTGGGAGACAGTGTCAAAGGCCTCACTGAAGTCCAGGTAGGCAACATCCACAGCCCCTCATCCACTAGGTGGGTCACCTGGTCATAGCAGGAGATGAGGTTTGTTAAGCAGGACCTGCCTTTCCTGAACCCATGCTGGCTGGGCCTGATCCTCTGGTTGTCATCAATGTGCTGAGTGAGCACACCCAAGATGAACTGCTCCATAATCTTCCCTGGCACTGAGGTCAGGCTGACAGGCCTGTAGTTCCCTGGATCGTCCTTCCGGCCCTTCTTGTAGATGGGCGTCACATTGGCGAGCCTCCAGTCATCTAGGACCTCCCGTTAACCAGGACTGCTGATAAATGATGGAGAGAGGCTTGGCGAGCTCCTGTGCCAGCTTGCTCAGCACCCTTGGGTGGATCCCATCCGGACCCATAGACTTGTGAGTGTCCAGTTGGCATAGCAGGTCATTAACTGTTTCGTCCTGGATCATGGGGGGTTTACCCTGCTCTCCATCCCTGTCTTCTAGCTCAGGGTGCTGAATACCCTGAGGATAACTGGTCTGACTACTGAAGACTAAGGCAAAGAAGGCATTCAGTACCTCAGCCTTTTCCTCATCCTTGGTGGCAATGTTCCCCTCTGCATCCAGTAATGGGTGAAGGTTCCCCTTGGCTCTCTTTTTGTCATTAATGTACTTGTAAAAACCTTTTCTATTATCCTTTACAACAGTGGCCAGCCTGAGTTCTAGCTGGATTTTCCTCTTTCTGATGTTCTCTCTGCATGATCTAACTAGATCCCTGTACTCTTCTTGAGTTGCCTGCCCCTTCTTCCAGTGTTGATAAACTCTCCTCTTTTGCCTGAGTCCCAGAAAAAGCTCCCTGTTCATCCAGGCCGGTCGTTTATGCTGACAGCTTGTCTTGCGGCACATGGGGACAGCCTGTTCCTGTGCCTCTAAGACTTTCTTCTTAAAGAATGTCTAGCCTTCCTGGACCCCTTTGCCCTTCAGTACTGCCTTCCAAGGGACTTCTGCAACCAGAGTTCGGAACAGGCCAAAGTTAGCCCTCTGGAAGTCCATGGTAGTGATTCTGCTGACCCCCCTTCTTATTTCACCAAGAATTGTGAACTCTATCATTTCATGGTCACTAAGCCCAAGACAGCCTCCGACCACCACATCACCCACCAGTCCTTCTCTGTTAGTAAACAGCAGGTCTAGCGAGGCACCTCCCCTGGTGGGCTCACTTACCAGCTGAGTCAGGAAGTTATCTTCCATACACTCCAGGAACTTCCTGGACTGTTTCCTCTCTGCTGTGTTGTATTTCCATCAGACGTCTGGTAAGTTGAAGTCCCCCACAAGAATGAGGGCTGGTGATTTTGATACTTCTGCCAGCCACCTGTAGAACACTGCATCAACCTCTTCATCCTGGTTGGGTGGTCTATAAAAGACTCCCAACAGGATATCTGCCTTATTGGGCTTCCCCCTTATCCTTACCCATGGCACTCAACCTTGCCATCACCATCATCAATCTCTATACAATCAAAACACTCCCTAATGTACTGAGACACCCCACCACCTCTCCTTCCCCTCCTATCCCTTCTAAAGAGCTTGTAGCCATCCATTGCAGCACACCAGTCATGAGAGTCATCCCACCACGTTTCTGTGATGGCAACTATGTCATAGGTGTCCTGCTGCACAATGGCTTCCAGCTCTCCCTGTTTGTTGCCCCTACTGTGTGCATTGGTGTACATGCACTTGAGCTGGGCTATCGTTTTCACCCCTGACATTGGCGCCCTTAGGCTCATCTCTAGCGAGCCTCGTTTCATTCTCTTCCACCTCTGAGCCTAGTTTAAAGCCCTCTCAATGAGCCCCGCCAACTCATGAGCAAGAACCCTTTTCCCTCTTTGAGACAGATGAACTCTGTCTGCTGCCAGCAGGCATGGTGCCCCTGTCAAAAAAGACAAAATTCTGCCGGTGGCACCAGCCTCTGAGCCACGTGTTAATCTGGTGTGTTTTCCTGGCCCTTTCAGTGTTCTTCCCTGCCACTGAAGGGATTGAGGAAAACACTACCTGTGCTCCTGATCCTTCAACCAATCTCCCCAATGCCCTAAAGTCCTTTTTAATAATTTTTGTACTTCTACTTGCCCGCGAACAGCGAGACAGCGGCACCAGCACCGGTGAGCTCTGTGAGCGAGCACTAGTTTTTGAGGTGGACAGAGGGTTCCCAGAGCCAGGGGGAGCCGAGGGAGAGAGGGAAGACCCAGCAGGAGTCGACGGCTCTCGCGTGTGAGTCCGAGAGGGTGACGTGGCTAGAGGCATTGCCAGGGAAACTGCAGGAGATTTAAACGCGGCGGAGCCAGAAGAGACTCTCAGCCCGCAAACGGCAAGACAGCGGCTGTTTCCATCCTTGGAACAGTGCCAGCAGGGTGTGCGAGGCACACGAGAAGGCACTGAGGCGCTGCCCGCCTGCCAGGAGCCCAGCTCATAAGCAGTGAGTGGGTGGCTCCCTGCACCCAGGGAAGAACAGGAAACCCAACAAGAGCCTTCTGTTCTCCTGTGGGTGCTGGCATCCCCCCTTGGTAGGACCTCAGCCGTGGTCTCCACCCATCAGAAGGTCAAGCTCCCATCACCTGCTGCAGTAAATGTGGGAACCCAGACAGAGCTCCAACAGAAACATGCATCTGTCCAGGTCACAGGCTGCAGGGGGTGCCTGAGCCTTGCACTTGCTATGAGTGGAAGCCCTGAGAACTGCTGCGCGTGGTGTGAACAAATTGATGATCTGCTCATGCAAGTGGCAGAGTTACAGGATGAGGTGGAGAGGTTAAGGAGCATCAGGGATGCCAGGGAAGAAATAGACTGGTGGAGCCAGGCTCTGCCAGCCTTGATGCAGAAACAAAAAGAACCATTAATAAGAACCCAGGATCAGGTACCCCCTGTATCCTACCCCTGTCAGGATGAAGGCAGAAGCCTAAATGATAAGAGGGAGTGGAGGCAAGTTCATGGTCGATGCAACAGGCTGACTCCTGCCCCGTCCACCTCCTCCTCCTACCTCCTCGACAGGGGGCAATGGCAACAAGTTCCTGCCCATCGTGGCAGGCGTGTTGCTCCAGTTACCCCCCCCAACTTCCCAGTTGCCCTTGTAGAACAAGTTCGATGCCCTGTAAGTTCGGCATCCAATTAATCCAATTAATGAGGAAGGGCAATTGTCAGGCTTGGAGGTGTTCCCAAGATTAAGGAAGCCCAAACCCAGGATTCAGATGTCTTCTATCAAAAAAAAAAAAAAAAAAAAAAGAAGGGTCATTGTTATTGGTGACTCCCCTCTGAAGGGAACAGAGGGCCCAATATGCAAACCTGACCCACTTCTAAGATAAGTGTGCTGCCTCCCCAGGGCCCGAGTTAAGGACGTAGAAAGAAAGCTTCCTAACATAGTACGGCCCATGGATTATTATCCTCTATTAACTTTCCAGATAGGCGGTGATGAACTTGAGAGGAGAAAACTGAGGGCTATCAAGAAGGACTTCAGGACCTTGGGTCACCTAGTCAAGGGAGCAGGAGCACAGGTAGTATTCTCCTCTGTCCCCCTAGTTTCAGGATCCAACCCAGAAAGACTGAGGAGGACTCAACAGATTAACTCTTGGCTTCGAGACTGGTGCCACCAGCAGGACTTTGGGTTTTTTGACCATGGCTCAATCCACATGAAGCCAGGACTGCTGGAGGCTGATGGGGTACATCTCTCTCAAAGGGGGAGAAGGATTCTATCACAGGAGTTGGCCAGGCTCATTGGCAGAGCTTTAAACTAGATTTGAAGGGGGAAGGAGAAAAAAACAGGCTCAATGGAGACAAACCTGGGACGTTTGTGGGGTGGTGTACCAGCTCCATTGCTATCCCAGGGGTTGTAGGGGACAGCGGACTATGTGACACCCACATTGGTAACAGATGCTCCTCTACTAAGTCTCTGAAATGTCTGTATACTGACACAAGAAGCACGGGAAATAAACAAGATGAACTAGAAATCTGTGTGCGGTCGCAGGGCTATGATCTCATCTCGATTACAGAGACATGGTGGGATAGCTCGCACGACTGGAATGTGGTAATGGACGACTGTGCTTTTTAGGGAAGGATAGACTGACAAGGCAAGGTGGTGGAGTTGCTCTCTATGTGAGTAAGCAACTAGAATGCATTAAGCTTAACCCAGGGGGAGATGATGAAAGAGTTGAAAGCTTATGGGTAAGAGTTAAGGGACATGCAAACATGGGTGATACTGTTGTGGGCGTCTACCACAGACCACCAAACCAGGAAGAAGCTGTTGACGAGGCCTTCTACAGGCAGCTGGAAGTAGCCTCAAGATCATGTACTTGGTGCTCATGGGTGACTTCCATCACCATGATATTAGTTGGCATAAGCAGTCCAAAAGGTTCCTGCGGTGCATTGATGACAGCTTTCTGCTGCAGGTGGTTGAAGAACCAACGAGGAGAGATGCGATGCTGGACCTTGTATTAACAAACAGAGAAGGTCTGGTTGCAGATGTCATGGTTGGGGGTAGTCTTGGCTCTAGCGACCACGACATGTTAGAGTTTAATATCGTTAGGGAAAGAAGCAGGGTAATAAGTAAAATTTCTACTCCGGACTTTAAGAGGGCTAACTTTGTCCTCTTCAAAAATCTACCTCCTCCAAGCTCAAGATAAATGTATTACCTTGGAAAAAAAAAAAAAAAAAAAGAAAAAACAAACAGAGGAGGCAGGAGACGTGCATGGATAAGCAAGGAGCTCCAGAAAAAAAAAACTCAAATGGAAGAGGGAGGTTTACAATATGTGGAAAAAGGGTCTGGTTAATTGGGAGGATTATAGAAATACTGCCAGAGTATGTAGAGACTCAACGAGAAAGGTCAAGGCTCTCTTGGAACTTAGTCTTGCCAGGGAGGTGAAAGAAAACCAGAAGAGCTTTTTCAAATACAACAGTGAGAAGAGTAGGGAAAAAGTGGGTCCACTGCTAAATGAGGTGGGAGATATGGTACCAGAGGATGCAGAGATGGCAGAGATGCTGAATGCCTTCTTTGCCTCAGTCTTTACTCCTAAGACCAGCCCTCAGGAACCCCAGTCACTGGAAGGAAGAGAACAGAACTGGAGAGAGGAAGACACTCCGCTATTCAGTCAGGACTGGGTTAGAGATCACTTGGATAAACTGAAAACACACGAATCCACAGGCCCTGATGGGGTGCATCCACGTGTGCTGAGAGAGCTGGCTGATACTGTTGTTGACCCGCTCTTCAACAGTTTTGAAAAATCATGGAGAACGGGAGAGGTGCCTGATGACTGGAAGAAAGCCAATGTCACTCCAGTCTTCAAAAAGGGCAAGAGGGAAGATCCAGGCAACTACAGACTGGTCAGCTGCACCTCCATCCCTGGAAAGGTGATGGAGCAGCTCATTCTGGAGGCCATCTCTAACCACATGGAAGAAAAGAAGGTTATCAGGAATAGCCAACATGGATTTACCAAAGGAAAATCTTGCTTGACAAATCTGATATCCTTCTATGAAGCCATGACCAAATGGGTAGATGAAGGGAGAGCAGTGGATGTCATATACCTTGACTTCAGTAAGGCTTTTGATACTGTCTCCCATAACATCCTTGTAGGAAAACTCAAGAAATGTGGCATAGACAATTGGTCTGTGAGGTGGATTGAAAACTGTCCCAACAACAGAGTTCAGAGGGTTGTGACCAGTGGCTCAGAGTCAAGTTGGAGGCCCGTGGCCAGTGGTGTTCCCCAGGGATCAGTACTGGGTTCAGTTTTGTTCAATATCTTCATCAACGACCTGGACGAGGAGATAGAGTGTACCCTCAGCAAATTCACTGATGATACGAAACTGGGAGGGGTAGCTGACACACCAGAAAGCTGTTCTGCTATCCAACAAGATCTGGACAGGCTGGAGAACTGGGCAAAGGTGAACCTCATGAAGTTCAATAAGGACAACTGCAGAGTCCTGCATCTGGGGAGGAATAACACCAGGCACCAGTACAGGTTAGGGGTCATCCTGATGGAAAGCAGCACCACGGAGAAAGACCTTGGAATCCTAGTGGATAGCAAGTTATCCATGGGACAGCAATGTGCCCTTGTGGCCAGGAAGGCCAATGGCATCCTGGGGTGCATTAAGAAAACTGTGTCCAGTAGGTGTAGGGAGGTTCTCCTACCCCTCTACTCTGCCCTAGTGAAACCACACCTGGAATACTGTGTCCAGTTTTGGGCTCCCCAATTTAAGAGAGACAAGGATCTACTGGAGAGAATCCAACAGAGAGCTACAAGGATGATTAAGGGACTTGAGCATCTCCCCTATGAAGACAGACTGAGAGAACTGGGGCTGTTTAGTCTTGAGAGGAGAAAGATGAGAGGGGATCTTATTAATGTTTACAAATATCTGAGGGGTGGGTGTCAAATGGAAGGAGCCAATCTCTTTTCCATGGTGCCCAGTAATAGGACAAGGAATAACGGGAATAAACTTGAGCATAGAAGGTTCCGCCTCAACGTGAGGAGAAACTTCTTTATTGTGAGGGTGACAGAGCACTCGAACAGGCTTCCCAGAGAGGTTGTGGAGTCTCCTCTGGAGATTTTCAAAACCCGCCTGGATGCGTTCCTGTGTGGCATGCCCTAGGTGAACCTGCTTTGGCGGGGGGGTTGGACTCAATGATCTCTAGAGGTCCCTTCCAACCCCTAATACTCTACGATTCTATGATTCTATCTGCAATTTCATCACTTCCAACCCACATTACTAGGAACAGGTAATAATCTGATGGCTTTCACTGGGTCTGTCTGGGCTAGAGTTTATTTTCTTCGTAGCAGCCCTTATGGTGTTGTGCATTACATGTTTGACTAAAACAGTGTTGATAACACGGCAATGGTTTTAGCTATTGCTTAACAGTGCTTGCACAGCATCAAGGCCTTCTCTTTTTCTTGGAACAGTAGTATTTTGGCAAATGCACATCTACAGATACAGTCAGCTTGTGAACCCACTGTATGAAGTCACCAGAAAAGAGAACTCATTTGAGTGGGGAACCGAGCAACAACAAGCCAAGGTAAAACAAGAAGCAGCACACACAGTTGCCCTGGGGCCCATTAGAACCAGTCCAAATGTCCAAAACTTACTATACACATCAGCAGGGACAAAACAATGCAGTGGAGTTTATGGCAGAAAGCACTAGGAGAGACCAGAGGAAGACCCCTTGGATTCTGGAGCTGCAGCTACCAAGCTGCTGCTGAAAACTATATCCTGACAGAAAAAGAAGTATTAGCTGCCTACGAGGGAATGTGGTCAGTATGTGAAGCAGTGGGGACAGAATTACAACTGCTGCTGGCACCTCGGCTACCAGTATTTCACTGCATGCTGAAAGGAGAAATGCCCTCAACTCATCATGTGGCAAGTGAAACCTGGAGTAGACAGACAGCCCTCATTACCCAGTGGGCCCAGAGACATCCGGGCCTGATAGAAGAGCTGATGGAATGGCCTGAACAATCATGATTTTACCCTCACCCAGGGTATTACTACATGCTCAAGAAGCCTCAGGATATGACAAGCTATATGAAGAAAAGTGCCAATATGTCCTGTTCGCTGACACCTCTTGACAAATTATTGGCAGAGAAGATAGAAACCTGCCATTTGGAATCCTGTCCAATGGGTGATAAAAAGCAGATGAAGGTGAAGGACAATCGAGTCCTTCAGCGCACACTCTGCTGGATCAAACACTGTCTGGATGGCTGGGCCCAGACTGGTGGTGAATGGAGTAAAATCCAGTTGGCAGCCAGTCACAAGTGGTGTTCCCCAGGACTCAGCACTGGGGCCAGTCCCGTGTAATATCTTTATCAATGATCTTGACGAGGAGACTGAGAGCACCCTCAGTAAGTTTGCAGATGACACCAAGATAGGTGGGAGTGTTGATCTGCCTGAGAGTAGGAAGGCTTTTCAGAGGGACCTGGACAGGCTGAGGCCAATCATATGGGCTTCAACAAGGCCAATTGCTGAGTCCTGCACTTGGGCCACAACAACCCCAGGCAATGCTACAGGCTTGGGACTGAGTGGCTGGAAAACTGCTTGGCAGAAAGGGACCTGGGGGTGTTGATCGACAGCCAGATAAACATGAGCTAGTAGTTTGCCCAGGAGGCCAAGAAGGCCAACGGCATCCTGGCCTGCATCGGGAATAGTGAGGCCAGTGGGACTAGAGAAGTGATTGTCCAACTGTACTCGGCACTGGTGAGGCCGCACCTTGAGTACTGTGTTCAGTTTTGGGAGCCACAGTATAGGAAAGGCATCGAGGTGCTGGGAGCGGGTCCAGAGAAGGGCAATGAAGCTGGTGAAGGGTCTTGAGAATAAGTCTTATGAGGAGCAACTTGAGGGAGCTGGGGTTGTTTAGTCTGAAGAAAAGAAGGCTGAGAGGAGACCTTATCACTGTCTACAACTACCTGAAAGGAGGTTGTAGAGAGGTGGGTATTGTTCTCTTCTCACAAGTCACAACTGATAGGACAAGAGGAAATGGCATCAAGTTGCGACAGGGGAGGTTTAGGTTGGACATTAGGAAAAACTCCTATACTGAAAGGGTTATCAAAGACTGGAACAGGCTGCCCAGGGAAGTGGGTGAACTGCCATCCCTGGATGTATTTAAAATATGTCTAGATATGGTACTTAAGGATATGGTGTAGTAGTGGCAGTGGTAGAGTTAGATAACGGTTGGCCTTGATGATCTTAAAGGTCTTTTCCAACCATAGCGATTCTGTGATTCTCTGATTCTGAATCAGCTCGCAGAAGTCTAAGCCATAAGGATGGCCATCGATATACAAAGGAAATAGCCTAGGTTATACCTTCATACTGACTCCTGGATGATGTCCAATGCCCTCTGGGGCTGGTTCACACTGCCGAAACAGAGGAAGTGGCAGAGACAAGGAAAACCTATTCGGATGGATAACTTGAGGGAAAACACCGCACAGGATTCAGAAAAACTTCATGTGCCAGTGTGACACGTCAATACGTGTACTGGATCTGTCTGAGGTAGAGTTAATTTTCTTCATAGCAGCCCCTATGTGTGGATGCTGAAAAGCTGCTAGCAGAGGGATTTTCCTAGGTTCTCACAATATTCGGTGAGAATCCTGCCTTTCTCACACGTGTTATGAGAAACAGTAGGATAGTGTTTGTAAGCTAGACTAACACGTGGTGTTTTGATAAGTTCTGTTTATGGTACATTGGAAAAATATTTTGAAATAGGTGTTGTAGGACTTGAGCCAATCACCCTAGGAGATGGGTGATCACTGACCAATCGCCCTATGGGGCTAGGGTATAAAAATGGGGTTGTAAATTAATAAAGTTGCTTCTTTTGCCTGCTCTTGCTGAATTTATATGTTGCTGCATCTCTCCGTTCCCGGCATAAACAGCGACACCTATGATGCTGTGCTTTATATTTGTGACCAAAACAGTGTTGATAACACACCAATGTTTTAGCCATTGCTGAACAGTGCTTACACAGCCTTCTCTGATGCTCACTCTGGACCCCCCATGGAGTAGGTAGGGGGTGGGCAAGAGGCAGGGAGGGGACACAGACAGGACAGCTGGCCTGAATTGACCAAAGAGTTATTCCATACTATATAATGACATGCTCAGTAATAAAAGGGGGGGGGGGGAGTAAGTTAGAGGCGGAGTGAGTCTGTCCAAAGCAGACATTTATTAAACTATCTTTATCTTGACCCACAAGCTTTCTCACTCTGGCCCTTCCAATTATCTCCCCCATCTCTCCCCCTGCCAAGAAATGTGGTGGAAGTGAGAGAGGGACTTACCTGCCAGCCAAGGTCAACCCACCACAGTCCTTTTTGGAACCCAATGTGGGGCTTGAGGGGTTTGAGATAACAACAGATTTGACCATAGCATGCTAGCTGGAATTTACAGTTGTTATACCTCTTTAGCTGTTGCTTGACAAGTTGTTACTTGCTGTTGCTGGTCGCGATGTTGACTTAATTGTTCTTGACACTGGTTTATTTTGTTCCCTTACCTGCTCTATGGCATGCTTCCTCTCTTGCTGTACATGAAATTTGAGGGCTTGTTAAAGACTGGTTTTGGCTTCTGCAGTTTGCTGTGCTGTTTATTACTTTGTTGTGCTTTGCCTGGCAGAGTTATGATAAAAGCAATGGCCTTGAGCCTAATCAGCTATTTGGGCCCTGCATTGCTGCTGTCCCAGTACTTCGGGAACTGTCTGGTGGAGAGAATTAACAATTACACTGTTTTCCTCTTCTCTGAGAGCAAATTTGTGGAGGAAACAAAAAATGTCACCTTCTCCTTCTTCTCCCATGGGATAGATGCTACAGTGGTTCTTCAGTTTCTTGAACGTCTTTGGGTAATCTGAACGCTCATATTGGTGCATGTCAATGTCATGGTTTAACCCTGACCGGCAACTAAGCACCACATAGCCACTCACTCACTCCCTGTCCAGTGGGATGGGGGGAGCATCGGAAGGGTAAAACTAAAAAAACTCATGGGTTGAGATAAAGACAGTTTAATAGGGAAAGCAAACCCCCCTTTTATATTGGAGGCTTGAGACACAGCTGATCAAGATGGTTATATTTACTGATTAAGTGACACACCTTAGTTGGCTAACAAACTCACCACTATTAGCAATATTAGTACACAATTATATCACTGCAAGTAATATTGAGTTACGATCCTATTGCTTATTATTGATACACAGTTACATTGCTATAAAGAAAACTTATAAAACACACACATAAGTGCTATTAAGTTTCAATTCTATAGCCTTTCTTCCTGCACTTAGTAGTAAGGCACAAGTCTATCTCTCCATACAAGTTTATTCCTTCTTACTCTATCCTCCCACACCAAGCTTTCTGGACAAAGGCCTGATGGAGAGTCCAGTAGGTTGTCCAAGGGAGCTCCCTCAAGTGTCCTGGGGAGCTTGGGTCTGCAGGTCAGCTTCACTACCGTCTGTAGGCCTCTGCACTTCTACTGTTGCAAAATCCCCCAGTTCTTTGTCCTCCACCTGATTTCATACCTTATTCTTCATTTTTTTCTTTTCCTGAACACACCTTTTAACCACCCCTGCAACCGCAACCTCCTTTTCTCCACCCAAATATGCACGGGGAGCAGCTGTGTGGTGCTTAGCTGTCTACTGAGGTTAGCCCACAACAACTCTCGTCTGACTCTATGGTCCATGCTGGTTATATTTCATTTCCATTCTATGTTTTTGGACAGAATTATCTTACTTCAGCCTTGATACCCCTACCTACTCCTACTTAAGCACAAGCAGTTTGCATACCAGAGCAATGACATAACCCAGCTAGTGCTCAGACCATACTTCTGCCCTTGAAGAGTTTTCATCACACCTCTGGCTCCCATCAGAGGAGCCCTAGCTAGTTTTGAAGACTGATATTCCAGGGGGACCTCTTGCTCACAGCCTGTCAGAACAGTAGCTGGAGATAAGGTTCTGATCGTGACAGGCCGCAATTGGATGGGAAACATGACTGTTTGGGCTGTCATCCCCTTAGGAAAAGGGAAAAAATGGGGGTGGTGGTAGCATTTGCACATGGACTGGGACATACAAATCAGATAAATCAAATGTGTACCCCCACACACACTGTAATTAACTCCCTGTAAACCTTATTATACACAGGAAGATGAACCCTATTTTAGTATGGACAGCAGTCTGGAATTTGCCCTTAACAGTGGCACAAACCCTCCAGTGATGGTTACAAGCTACCACTCCACCGTGGAATAAGAGGGAATCATATGAAATGAATCATAGCAAAAAAAAACCCCTACAATATTGGAGGATTCACGGTATGGTAGGAAACTGAAGGGGAATGTCTTACTGTATAATAATCCGTAATGATAATACAACCCAGTTAACTCAGAATAGCAGAGCAGAGCAGGTAAAAATGAAGTCTGGTATGTGGGCTATATTAGTGAACATAAAGGACTTCTCACCAGTATGATGACTGGACTTAATTGGACCACCAACTTCACAAGCATTTATAAACGTACCCAAAACAATCTAAAATTAGAATTTAAATATGAGATTCTATCCAACGAAAGAAATAGAAACCAACACTAGTGGATTAACCTCAATGTTATCTTGGCAAAGGACATGGTGAACCCCACAATTTGTAACACCACCCTCCAATATATTTATCATAGGCAAGTGGCAAACTTTACTTGGAGTAATGCAATAAGAGAAAGAGTACTGCATCAAGTGGGACTGGAATGTAAGTTGACACAATATCACCTGCGCGCTTTTTATTATGAGGATTCAACATGCTGTGTTCCCTGAACAAGGCATCCACAGGAGAACTAAAAGAGATGTATCAGGAATGCTAGGACTTGAAGGAGTTGCCCTAAACACCATCGATATCCAAGCCCTCCAAGCCCAGCTGCAACTGGTTGGACAAATAACCTCTCAGCACCTTGAGGGGCTAGCTAAAGCTGCTATCTGATTAGAAATGACTCACCTCCAACTGCACTGAATAGAAAGTAAGTCCTGGGAAGTCATGAAAAATGTATCCAAGACTATTTCTATTGGTGTTCAGAATGACCTACCAAAGTATGCAACTGGCCACTTTACTAATAATGAGCAAGTATGGTTAATCTGCAAAGGAAAATATCGGGATAGAGGAGCCCATATGCTCCATCTTCCTAATACCTCAATAGGAGAAGTACTTAGCTGTGAGCTGCACACCTAAGATGCGAGGCCACTTCTAAGAATTAGGTGGAAAAAACAACCTGTGTGGGCTACATATGTCCAAGGAGTGGAATTAGAGGTCATAATGGCTGGTCAGTTATGGACGCACATCTTGACATATCCATGGCTATGAATAGACAGTGAGCAAACCAAAATTGTCCCTGTAGAGATTTGAGATAGGGTTCTATGCATTAATAGCTACTCTTTCACAAAGGCAATAAATTGCCAAACTCCTTCCAGTGCCCCTCTTTCTCTGCCCCTCCTTTTGCCCTCTCTCTATCCCCACCCCTGTGTCTCTCCCTCCTTCTGCCTTCCCTCTCTCTTTGTCCCCTAGGGGTTTCTGAATCCAATAGCCTGAGAGAAGCGAGGCTGCCTCAGCTCCATGTCCCTGTGTTCAACCAGTAGCGAGGCTAAGCATGTATTCCAAGTAGGCACATAAACAAACAGGGGTATACAATACAAATAAACATACACACTGTGGTGGGTTGACCTTGGCTGGCTTCCAGACCACCACCCAGCTGCTCTCTCAATCCCTCTCCTCAACGGGACAAGGGGAGAAAATAAGATGGAAAAGATCATGGGTCAAGATAAGGACAAGGAGACCACTGACCAATTAATATGATGGGCAAAATAGACTTGACTTGAGGAAAAATAATTTAATTTGTTGACAATTACTAATAGAGTAGGATGGTGAGAAACAAATTAAAAATTAAAAACACCGTACCCCCACCCCTTCTTCCAAGACTCAACTTCACTCCTTTGTTCTCGACTCTTCTAGCTCCTGCCCCCACAAGCAGTGCAGGGGGGGGTGGGGAATGGGGGGGGGGGGGGGGTTGCGGTCAGTACATGACAGTTCGTCTCTGCTGCTTCTTCCTCACACTTTTCCCTTGCTACAGTATGGATCCTTTCTATGGGGTACAGTCCTTCAGGAACAGACTGTTCCATCATGGGTTCCCCATGGGTCGGTCATCCTGCTCTGGCATTGTTTTCTCAGCATTTACCACCCTCAAATATGTTTTTGCAGAGGCGCTGTAAAGTCATCTGAGTGGTTCAGTACTGGTGCGCGGTCAATCCATGTTGTCTGTTGCTGAGCTGGATGGAACTGCCTATGACCAGCAGAGGGCAGCCCATGACCTCCTCCTACACAGGTCATCCCTGCAGCCAATTATGCCTAATACATCTCTCCAACCCTTCCCCTATGTGCGAATCCCTCCAATCCCAACCCTCACCCCAACCTCAAATACTCCAAGCCCACCCTTACCCTACTGACCAACCCCTCCAAGCCAAACCCCTAGCCTAACCTCCAAGTCCTTTAACCCCCAAACTTACCCCAACCGCCAACCCATCCAAGCCCAAAACTTCCACTAATAGCCCAACTCTTCCTCTATGCACCAACATCTTCTAAACCCTGATACATCCCCTAACTGCCAACCCCTCTGTCTCCAACCCTCCCCTTACCCACGAAGGACTTCAAAGCCCAACCCATCCAAGATCATCAACCTCTCCAAGACCAACTCTTACCTTTCCAGCAAACCCCTCCAAGACCAACCCTTATTCTGCCTGCCACCTCCTCTTCAAACCCTCAAAGTCTAACCCTTACCCTGTCTACCCATCCCTCCAATACCAACCCCTACCCTATCCACAAAGCCCTCCAAGCTCAACCCATATCCAGATGGTTAAGCCCTCAAAGACCTACTCTTAAATGTAGCTGCTCACCCCTCTAAAGCCAAACCCTCCAGGCTCATCCTTTAACTCTGAGTACCAAGCACTCTAGGCCCAAACCTTACCATATCCACCAACCTCCTCTGAGCCCAACCTCTAGCCCCCAACTCCTCTAACTGCCAACATCTCTAACCATCAACCCTTGTAAGCCCAAGGCCTAGACATCCCACCAACCCCTCCAACACCAACTTTTACCCTTCCTGACAACTCCTCCAAGCCCAACCTTTACCCCTAGCCTAAAACCCAACCATTCTAAACCCAGCTGAAAGCAGCTCAAACCCAATCCCCAACCTAACTCCCAACCCCTCCTAACACAAAGCCTAGTCTAACCACCAATTTGCTAACATCAACACTCTACCCTAAATGCATCACTCTAGCCAAAACTCTCACTCTATCCACCAACCCCTCTGAGCCCAACCCTTAGCCTGACCTCCCAGCTCCTTAAACTCCAACACTTTATCCAACCCAATGCCAACCCCTCTTACCCTGACCCTTCCTCTAACCACCAAACCTTCCAAGCCCTACTGCCAACTCCTCCAATCTCAACCCTTACCTTGCCCACCAGCCCCTCCAAGCATAACCCTTACCCTGCCTGTCAACTTGTCAAAGCCGAACACTTTCCCTAACCCCAAATACTCTAAGACCAACCCTTGCCATGCCTGACAACTCCTTCAACCCCTTCCAAGTACAGCCCTTATCCTACCCACCAATCCCTGTCTGCCAAACCCTCCAAGTCCAAACCCAAATAGTCCAACCCTTACCCTAGCCCCAAATCCCCCAAGCCCAACCCTTACCCTTCCCACCAACCCCTCCAAGCCCATCTCTCCCAAGCCCGTTAACCATTCCACATCCAACCCCTCAAAGCAAGCCAAACCTCTCCAAGACCATCTCCTCCATGTCCAATCCGTACTCTACCCAATTCCTCCAGCTCCAACCCTTCTCCTACCCACCCACCCCTCTACCCATCCTTCCAAGCCCAGTCCTTTCCCTGCTCACCAACCCCAACTCATAACCTACCAGCAACTCCTATAAGACCAGTCCTTACCCTACCCGCCAACTCTTACAAGCCAAAACCCTACCTTACCAGCTTACCCCTCCCATGCCCAACCCTTATCCTTCCTATCATCCCTTGCCAACTCCAACACAATCTTGCAGTCAAATTCTCTTGAGCGCCTACAATGCCTTTTGCAGTAAATTCTTCTCACACTCTGACCCAAGCTCTGGGCTTCCCCACACACACCAGCCAAAACTCACTTCTACTGATAATCTCTCATCTGAACTGTGCACTTCTTAAGGGCACGCAGACATTGCCCACACCAACAGAAGTCCTCAGAACCAACTTTTCTTTCCTGCATATGCCTTGCCTTCCACATCCCATTCTGTTGCACTCTGCAGTCGAGCACCTTGCTTCCCCTTGCTTGACAGCTGAAACTTGTGTCTATCACTAAGCACTCATCTCAACTGCTCACTTAAAAAGGGCACACAGCCACTGCCCTCACCAACACAAGTGAACACGGTAATTTTCTCTTTCCTGCCTATAACTGCCTTCTGCAGATAATTCTTGTTGCACTCTGACTGAAGATCTGAGCACTCTCCTCGCTCACCAACCAGAAACTATTTTTACCAACAAGCTGTTCTTTTGGCTGTGAAAGAACTTGCAGACATTGCCCACACCAACACAATATTCACAGCCAAATTCTCCTACCTGCCTACACTTCCCTTCTGCAGCCCATTCTTGTCATAGTTCAACACTCGTCCTGTAGCCAAAACTCTTGCCTTGTAACACAAGAATGGGCTGCAAACAACAAGTGTAGTTGACAAGAGAACTTGTCTGTGAGCACTTGTGTTGGTGTGGACATTTAGCCCCATGTCTTTGCAAGGGTATGTGGAAGGAGAGTGTCTGCTCCTTTAAGGGTATCTGGTAAGCAAGAGCATACAGAGACAAACCTGACTGACACACGTACTACAGGTGCGTTGGACAAAAAAGGAAAATGTACCCCTTTGTACATCTTTGTCTACTACATATACTTGTAGCCTTGTTATTACCAAAAGTATCAAAAATAGTTCCAGCTCATACCACTGACATGGGGATGGATGCAATTAGTCCAGTTTTATATGAATAAGGTCAGGCTCAGACTTAAAAAAAACCCCAAAAAAACCAAACAACAAAAACAGCCAAAAAACCCATTAATTCACTTTAAAGAACTTATGGGAGAATTTTTCAAACACCTTTTTCATCTGAGCAGAGCTGCACATGCCTGACAGAGAAAATCATATTGGGCCTGGAAGCCATTTTGAAGCCAAAGAACCAGAAAGCTCAAGTGTTAAAAAAGTTCAAGAATGAGATCTCTCAGAGTGTCATCTGAGAGGTTTTTGTCCCTTTGGAAAGTTAAAATAAACCCCAAAACACCCACAAAATCTTTTGGCTCCTCAGTGTCCCAGGTTGGAGGCTGGATTTCTAATAACGTATTATTTAAACTCTGTGTTTTAAAAAAGAGAAGCAATTCTCATAAAGACATGAATATGTTGCATCTTTCTTTAACTTTCTGATATTCAGTATGCTAATGATTCATGGCATAGCACATTGTAAGGCCATAGTTATACCTTCCTACTAATTTATGCTGCCAGCACTAATGCAAGCAAGTTGAATCAGGAAATGGCTTCAACTTAAAATTAGACTTTACCCCACTTTATTCTAGATCAACTCCCCAATCTGGCTTGCTGTGTGGCTACATGAGCAGTAATGCTTGCACAAGAAGTGCAAGCAGCTGGGACCACTGCTTTCAGAAGGCAGACAGATTTATGTCAGATCGATGCCAGACTGTGTACAAGCATAGCCTCATGAAGAGACAGTATTTTAAGTGTTTGATTTGGTATTATGAACATGCTACAGAAATGTTGGGGAGAGGGTCAAAAGCGATTATTTTGTTAGTGATTTAACAGCAATTTATTCCTTAACATTCCTTATTTGCACTAAACCAGGAAAAGATGGGAGCTCCCTGTTTTGCATCAAGTTCAAACTCAGAATTGTGAGTGGCAAAATGGCCTCTGGGAAAACAGAAGTTACTACAACCCTTTCAAATTGGGAGTGGTGGTGGCGTGCACAGGGGAAGGTAAAAGCGCTATAAACTGACGCAATCTATTATTAAAGAAATTGGACTATCCCGTTAAAAATACCTTCCAATCCAGATTCTAACAAGTTAGTTAAATATATTGTTACCTTTCTCTTCCTTCCTCTTCTAACAGTTTTAGGAATGCATATATTGTTTGCTTTCATCACATCCTATGAAGATAGGAAAAAATAAAGTGTCTTATCAAACTTAAGATATAGCTTAAATGATCAAGAATTTCTCAGGGAAACTACATAACTGAAGCTTCTGCTTTGCAACTTAGGCAAAAAATGTCATCACATCAAGATGCTTTCTGTTAGTAAATGTCATTACATTGAAATTTCCTCTCTGATGATATCTCTAATTCCCATCATCTGCAATGAGCGGTATAAATATATCTGAATATGTATGAAACTACATTTTGAACCACTTCCAAGACAGTTACAGTTCTAGCAATTGTATCTTCAAAGTATTTGAAGATACAGTTGCAAGTCAAAGGACATAGCATTAAAGTTAACTTCTTTAGGTTAAAAAGAGTAACATTCCACATACTTTGCTACTGAGTTTTTCAAACGGGACATCATCTTCTTTGACAGTATCCACCTCTTTGTCTTCTGTGGGTAAATTATTATCCTGTTTACTTGATGACTGAAAATGGAAAAATTAACATGGAGTTAGTTCATTTATAGAAAAACAGAAGTGAAAAAGAGGAACTCAACTATCAAACTGCTTTGCACTTTCGGTTTAAATAGTTTATGGCTATATATGAACATTGCTTCGTTAGATAGATATCAATATACCCAAATCAAACATGTTCATTTTCATACATGTACCTCTTACTCTCTACATTTCTTTCAAATTTGCAGACAGTTCTCAGAACAGGTCAAAAATATTGCAACATACCATGACAAAACTAAAAAAAAAACAACAAAAAATTACACTAGCACTTATTTTATTCCATTTTATGTTCATGGTAACATCATTACATTTCTCCATATCAGTAATTCTAAATGTTCATGTCAATACTAAAAAATTCATCTGGAAAACTGTTTACCTATGAATATGCATAAGAGTCATGGATCAGAATGAGCAAACAATATGAATGTAAAGGTGTACAAACAAAATGCATTGTACAAACAAGGCATTTAATGGTTTATGAGCTAAAGTTTGGTAACACTGATCATCAGTAACTGGATTTTGACAATGCTATGCTTTAAAAACAACAAAACAACTTTTAGAAGAGCTGTTTTTTCAGAGATATATTTATATCTATTTTAGAGATATATCTAAGTTTGATGATCAAGCTTTTGTAATACTTGGAAATAATCACCTTAGCCCCATGAGAAAAAGAAAAGAACGTGAATGAGAGCATGTGCAAACGTGAGAGAGAAAAGGAGGGAAAAATATAGGGAGCAAGAGGGTGCAGAAGATAGTGAAAGAGAAAGATATAAAAGCGACTGGGCAGGGGAAAGAGGGACAGAAGTAGGTAAGGAAGACATGAGAGGGAAAGGGAGGGAGGGAGGGAGTAGAAAGAGCAGAAGAAAGAGAAGTGGGAGAAGATATAAGTAAAGAGATGGAGGGGAAGGGGGAAAGGGGAGAGGAATAGAGAGGAGGGAGGTGGGGGAGAGATGAAGAGGATGAGAGGGATACAGGAGATGGGGAGAAAGGGAGAGAAAAAGAGATAAGATGAGGGAGAAACAGAGAGGGGAGAGAAGCAGAGAGCAAGCAAGCAAGCTAGATATGGGGCAGAGGGAAAGCAGTGGGGAAGGGGGTGAAAGAGGAGACAGGACAGAGGGAAAAGAGTGAGCAAGACTTGACTGGCAGAGGAGAGAGATGAAAAAAAGACACAGGGGAAGGTGGGAGAAATAGAGAGGGGGAAAGAAGGAAGAAGAGGGTGGGAGAAAGGAAGGGGAAAAGAAAGAGAGCTAGAAACTGAAAAGGGGCAGGGGGAGTCAGGGAGAGTCTGGGAAAGAGAGAAGGAGAATGGATGAATGGGAGACAGAGAGATGGAGGTGAAGACAGAGGAGGGAAAGAAAGTGACTGAGATGGGGAGTGGGGGCACCAAGACAGACCAGGTGACACTGCGAGGGAGAGTGTGAGAGATACCAAGAGCGATAGTGAGATGGGAAAAAATAAAGTGAGCGAGGGAGAGGCCAATCAAGGGAGAGGTGCGGATGTAAGCTCTAATAGAGAGACCAAGAGAAAGACTGAGCGGTGGGGTAGGCGGAGAGATGCACCCAGAGAGAGAAAGACAACGAGACAGAGAGATCACGAGAGCGCCCCACCGAGATACATGGCTAAAGCAAGACCGAGAGACCAAGAGACACTGTGGGCACAAGACTGAGGGGGAGAAACGCAGGTCGAGATTTAGCATGTGAATGAGATAGGGAAAAGAGAGGTGGTGAGAACCTGGGGGGGATGGGAGTCTGAGCTGGGTGGGGAAGGGGAGTAGAGGAGGGAAAAGAGGAGGTGGATGGGGGAGGGGGAGAGACTGGGAGGCACAGAGACGCAGAGAGTGTGAGAGCCAGAATAAGAGCCTGAGGGCAAGGTACAACGGGGAGAGGGACTGAGATAGTAAGGCAGGCAGAGAGAGACCCAGAGAGACTCAGGGAGACACTGTCACAGAAGGGCAGAGAGGGAGATAGCTGCCCCAAGAGCCCAACATAGAGAGAGAACAAGGGCCTGAGTGTAAGATATCTTGAGCGGTTGTGAAATAGAGCAAGAGGAAGGTAAGGGGTGGGCCTGAGAGAGTGGTCAAAAGACATAAAGAGCTTTAGGACAGGGGGGCAGGAGAGACAAGGTGGGAGGGAGGCACACACAGACAACATAAGAGGTGCACACACACAACATGAGAGATACAGAGCCATGTAGACAATGTGAAAGAGAGTCAGCAGGAGAGACAGAGTGCAAGCTCGAGAGGCACACACAACAGGAAAGAGGATATGAGAAAACATGAAAGACTACTCGAGATGAAAGACAGACATACAATGAGGACGGCAGAAGAGACACACGAGAGACAGTGCAGACACAAGAGTGAGGCAGACACAATGAGAGGCAAGAGAGGAGGGCTCATGAGGCTGATGCAAGACAGGCATAATGAGACAAGGGGGCATGCACAAAGTAGAAACAGAACATGAGATGAGAGAGGCACAAGCACAGCTAGAGAGTATGAGAGACAGATGAGGCAGAGACAGACAGGAGACACACAATGAGACAGAGGCATGGTTAAACAATGAGAGAAGTGGAAAGAAGATATGAGATAGGCATGCAACAAAAGGCAGGCCCCGAGTGAGCCTTCAATCTGCATGATGAGAGTGTGACGCCCAACTAGAGAGAGCGAGAGAGCCAGGACACTGGACAGGAGCCAAGACACAACAATGAGCCAAACGTGCGCGACAGACACATAACGAGAGAGAGATTATGAGAGATGCGAGAGTGATCTTATGAGTGATGAGGCACAAGAAACAGATGCGAGAGGCATGGTGTGAGAAAGAGAGCGAGAGGCACAAGGCACAACGAGAGAGTGATGGGAAGGAGGGAGATGAGAGTTGTTCCCACAAGGGGGGGGGGGGGCACAACGCGAACACGAGGAAAGAGAGCGCATGAGCGGCAATGAGAGAGCCAGCCAAGAGACATGAGACAGAGACAGGCACACAATGAGACAGACACAAACATGAGATACACAGACACATGAGACAGACACACATACACACTAAGATAGAGAGACAGCTAGTAAAGCTGGTCCTTAAATTACTTTTGGTTAGCTGATTAGAAGACTAAAGAGGACTATGGAAAAAGAGTTCCTCAGGATTTTATCATCCTATCTTCTTGTTTAAAGGGCTCTCCATGTGCTTCTGCCCATTTGCCTTGGCAGCACCAACTTGAGATAGTTTGAAAAAATACTTGTGGCTTTAAGCCCACTGCCATCCCCAGCACCACACAAGGTTTTGCACAGCTTCCCAGTGAAGCAGTCCATCTTAAAAAAATAAATAAAATTGTTTCCCCCCCTCCCAAAAGCAGGGTCAGCTCCTCACATCAATGAGCAGATGCTTTTACCAGCACAGTACAATGTCAAGAAAGAGCAGCAGCAACAGGCTGAGTAATATTACCATGAAATTACTTATCAAACCGTGCCCCTAATGTGCATCAGAGAAGCCAAATCACACTGTCCTTAGAAACATGGGTTGGAAACATTAAAGAAAAACCTCAAAGCAACAAGAAGTTGGGAGAGAATCTAGAAAATCAGAAATCATGACATATCTACAGTCTCCTTCCTACTACCATCTCTGTAACAAAAGAACTCTTGACAGCATCCATCAACGGAGTATCTAAAAATGTTGAGAATTTAACACTTAAAATAAAAGGACACTGATATTCTGTAATATAGTAGTTTCCAGAAATGAGTTGGAAATAACTGAGATAATACAGATCTATCACTAGCATCCTCACCTAGTTTTGTGCTCCTTGGATTATTTAGACCACACATGCCACCAACACCTTCATGAAGAGACGACACATCTCTTCCATGTGATAAACAGTGAATTGTTTGTTCATCAAACTTTGTAAAAGGAACAGGTAAACCAATTGCTTAAGCTGTTTTGCTCTAATAAAAGCACCAAGTCAGGTATGGAAAAGTACCAAATGTATTCTGCTCTAGTGGGGACTCGGTCCTCCGGGACATCATCCCTGCTCCCACCGGATGCAGGCCTGGCCGAGGCCTGAGTTGTAAATGTCATCAAAAATCTTAGTTTAGTAGCCTTGTAGACTGTAGCTTGTTTTACATAGCCGTAAACTGTGTTTTGTCTTACATGGTTGTAAGTTGTAGCCTGTCTTACATAGCCTTGAGAGCTACCAAGGTTCTCATAAATCCTGTAGCCTGTCTTGTGTAGTCTTGGTCTTTGTAGATAAGGGAAACTAACTCCCAGACAGGGAGGAATACAGGAGAGCCTCCCACAGACAAGTCAGGTCACACCAGCCCTGTGATTTCTGACTCATCGCAACTCTGCATTTTGAGATAAAAGGTGAAAAGTACACTGCGAGGAAGACTGGCAGCCTTCCTCCCAAAGACTCCTGAAGACCCCGCCCCACGACCACCAGACAGCAGTGCGCAAGTGCCAAAGGGAGGAGACCCATGATAATGAGTTCCTGGACCTGATTATAATAATCCAACCCCACTGAATGAATATGTAGTTAATGCTGTTGGATATGCATGATTTAGTGTAATAAATGCCTGCTTGCTTGACATCTTTTGCGCACCGTTGGCGGAGCTGCGTCTCCCCGGTCGCCCAGTGCTGTTTTGCTTGCTATCGCTTGCTTAATAAATTCTTAAATTTTGTATTGGCTATGACTCACATAAATTCGTGAATCTAACTTGTAACATTCTGTACTCCATCTATGTATGTGTGTGTGTGTGTGTGTGAGCGCATGTATACATCATTAAGGATATAAATCTAAAGATGTTTGTTACACTGTAATACGAAATGCATAGTGAAGTAGAAAGGTTTTTCCTCGCTCCCTTGTAGTAGAGACTACATACAGCAGCAATACACAGCAGGCATTTCAGATAAATGCAGCTTAAGTTCAAGTATAATATATTTTAAAAGGTCACAGTCTAGTTTCAGTAGGATTTTAAAACAGTACATGCTTATGCAATCCAAAAAGAAAAACTCTGTTTACATAAGCTAGCATATACCAGTTACTGATAAACTTCCTGACACAAAAACTTTATGAGTATGAAAGCCCTTACGTGCATTCACATGAAGATCTGTAGTAATTTAAATTGACTCTTAAAAAAAAAAAAATCTATTTAGTCAAAGAGTACTCTTTTAGCCTAGACAGAACCTAATGTTGTAGATTTTTCAGCTAAAGTTGTCACAGAGAGCCCTACCTGGTCAACCTATAAAGACAGCCTTCAGAAAGAAATGGTGAAACAATACTGAAACTTGACAGTCATTTCCCCTTTCACTTAGCTAAAAATGCTGTATAAGTTTTCATTAAGTGTACTGATTTAGAAAACTAGGTCTGTAAAGCTTCACAAACATTTACAGCACCTGAAAAGCACTACAGGAGGACAAAAATGTTATAATGTTTGAGTCTGAAAACAAGAGAAAAGAGCAAGTCACAACACTGTCACACTGCTGATTTAAAGTAATTATGACTTTAGCGATACATTTTTAAATTGAAAGATTTTCTGACAGAACAAATAGAATTAATTTAGCCACTCACTTTGGAAATAACAGACTTCCTCCTTTTGGCTTCTCCTTTTTCTTCATTGCCTTCAGTAGGCTCTTGACAACTTCTGCAAATAGTTTCTTTGACAGCACTGTTAACAGCCGGATGGGACTAAAATACAAAAACATCACACTTGAAATCTAAGTACCTTCCTAAACTACAGAATAATGTTAAAAGACGCACTGTATCTCAAGATCTAAGCAACCTCTGATTAAAGCTGCAAGAATATTGAAGCATCTTATTTAATTTATTAACTCTCAATTTAAATTGAGAAGTGACAGTATTTTCATTATCTACCTTTCAAGCTCTCATGCACTAACAGCAGCTTATATTTAGGTTATAAATATGGCAGGGGAACATTTTCTGAAGTGCAATTTAATAAATGCAAGAGTTCCGAGTCAAACGTGACTTGTCAGGATCTTTGTATAAGAGATGAAGTTGCACCAGAAATAAATTCCACCATGGGGGTACCTTTTTGAAACATGTGGCAAATTGCAAAAGTGCATTTTTGTATATACTTAAAATGTAATAAAGCCAATCAGCAGTTCATCAACAAATGCAAAAAAGCAAAAATCCACTATTTAAAACTTTTGTACAGTTTTTATTTTAAATAATATCAAAAATCATGGTAAACCTTCTTCCTGTCCAAGAAATCCATTCTTAATTAGCTGCTGTCCTGGCTTGAGTTAGAACAGGACTAATTCTGTTTAGTGATTTTACTTTTCAGCTCAGTTTCTTCTAACTAACTGCACTTTCTGAAGTTAATGGCATATTTTTGCAGTGTTTGCTTCTAGCAGTGATAACACTCGATGTTTATAGTTGCTACCAAGGACTGGTATGCAGAAAGGCTCTTGCTTATACTTGCTCCTATAGAGACCAAGGTCACTGGTAAATCTTGTGTACTACATTGGGGTGCAGAAAGTAAAAAGTCACACCTGCAAGGAGGAGCAGAGAGGACAGGTGACCCTAAACTGACCAACAAGGTATTCCATCCCATATACATCATATTCAGTATAAAGCTGAGGGATATCGAGGGTCAAGCCCCTCTTGTTCAATGGCTGGCGCCCGAGGAGGACTCTGTCCAATCTGCCTTCAGTCCTGACCCATGTGTTCCTGAATCCAGTTCCAGAATCCAGCTCCTGAATCTGATTCCTGTATGACGCTCAGTCCAGTCTGGGACTTTCCCAGTGCCTGCTCCACAGCAGCATGGAATGGGCTGCCCAGGGAGGTGGTTGAGTCGACATCCCTGGATGTGTTTAAACATCGCTTGGATGTGGTGTTGGGGGATGTGGTCTAGGGGTGAACTTGTAGAGTAGGGCTAATGGTTGGACATGATGATCCCAAGGGTCTTTTCCAGCCTGAGTTGTTCTGTGACTCTGTGTGATCAGCGATGACAGTGATGCAATTGCCATCAGGGGATTTGAGTTCAATATTGGTTTTGTACATATTTGTATATATTCCATTTTATTATTATTATTTTCATGAAAACATTTTTAGTTTTCTTTTCCAATCCATAAGTCTCTCTCCCTTATTCCCTTTCCCTTTGGGAAGGGAAAGGCGTTAATAGAGAGCATCTGTCATATGCGTAGTGGCTGGCCCAGCCCTAATCCTTGACAGCTGTCAATATTAGGTGAGCACAGAAAGCAGTTACTCTTTTCCTAAAAACATTAGTTGATTAACATTTCAAAAGTCTGAAGAATTAAAGTAAAAGACATGGAAATAGAGTAGAAGGCAAAATTATCAATTTAATTAATTATTTTGTGAAGCATGTTGTAATTATTAAATCTTAGTTCTTTTGCACAAAACTGGCAAAACTCCCTCAACTCTTAATTTTTTCCTTCCATTGAGAAAGTGGCTCTAGCTTAAAACCCACGCCACAAGTTATCATTTACTCTCCATCTCCCTAACAATTACAACTACAATGCTGGGGGCGTTCCCGGGGAGCCTGCGGCTGATTTAAACGCGGCGAACCCGGCAGCGGTGCTCAGACCCACAGAGAGACAGCTAGCTGTCTCGCTTGTTGGCGCGTGGCCAGCAGGGCGTGTGGGGGAGGGGCGCAAAAAAAAAAAAACCAAAATAAAAAACCCACATAGAAACCCAAAACCCAAACAGCAATGGTTGTGACTAGGCCTAAAGCTCCTGCAAAGAAGAACATGGCGACACAGACAGAGGTCCTT